>CM038142.1:552919694-553052194 GCA_021437245.1 Aegilops speltoides
TACATATTCTACGAAGATCTTTATCGGTCAAACCGCATAACAACATACTTTGTTCCTTTGTCATCGGTATGTTACTTGCCCGAGATTCAATCGTCGGTATCAATACCTAGTTCAATCTAGTTACGGCAAGTCTCTTTACTCGTTACATAATGCATCATCCCGTAACCAACTCATTGGTCACATTGCTTGCAAGGCTTATAGTGATGTGCATTACCGAGAGGGCCCAGAGATACCTCTCCGACAATCGGAGTGACAAAACCTAATCTCAAAATATGCCAACCCAACATGTACCTTCGGAGACACCTGTAGAGCACCTTTATAATCACCCGATTCGTTGTGACGTTTGGTAGCACACAAAGTGTTCGTCCGGTAAACGGGAGTTGCATAATCTCATAGTTGTAGGAACATTGTATAAGTCATGAAGAAAGCAATAGCAACATACTAAACAATCAAGTGCTAGGCTAACAGAATGGGTCATGTCAATCACATCATTCTCCTAATGATGTGATCCCGTTAATCGAATGACAACTCTTTTGTCCATGGCTAGGAAACATAACCATCTTTGATAAACAAGCTAGTCAAGTAGAGGCATACTAGTGACACTATGTTTGTCTATGCATTCACACATGTATTATGTTTCCGGTTAATACAATTCTAGCATGAATAATAAACATTTATCATGAATTAAGGAAATAAATAATAACTTTATTATTGCCTCTAGGGCATATTTCCTTCAGTCTCCCACTTGCACTAGAGTCAATAATCTAGTTCACATCGCCATGTGATTTAACACCAATAATCATATCTGTATATGATTAACACCCATAGTTCACATCGTTATGTGACCAACACCCAAAGTGTTTACTAGAGTCAATAATCTAGTTCACATTGCTATGTGATTAACACCCAAAGAGTACTAAGGTGTGATCATGTTTTTCTCGTGAGAGAATCTTAGTCAACGGGTCTGTCACATTCAGAGCCGTATGTATTTTGCAAATATTCTATGTCCACAATGCTATGCATGGAGCTACTCTAGCTAATTTCTCCCACTTTCAATATGTATCCAGATTGAGACTTAGAGTCATCTGGATCAGTGTAAAAGTTTGCACTGATGTAACTTTTACAACAAATTCTTTTATCACCTCCATAATCGAGAAACATCTCCTTAGTCCTTACTAAGGATATTCTTGACCAATGTCCAGTGATCTACTCCTAGATCACTATTGTACTCCTTGCCAAATTTAGAGCAAGGTATACAATAGGTCTGGGTACATAGCATAGCATACTTTATAGAACCTATGATCGAGGCATAGGGAATGACTTTTCATTCTCTTTCTATTTTCTCATTGTGGTCGGGATTTGAGTCTTACTCAATTTCATACCTTTGCAACACAGCAAGAACTCTTTCTTTGACTGCTCCATTTTGAACTATTTCAAAATCTTGCCAAGGTATGTACTCATTGAAAAACTTATCAAGCGCCTTGATCTATCTCAATAAATCTTGATGCTCAATATGTAAGTAGCTTTTATCGAGGTCTTTTCTTTTAAAGAACTCCTTTAAAACACTCCTTTATGCTTTGCGAAAAATTCTACATCTTTATCGATCAACAATATGTCACTCACATATACTAATCAGAAAGGCTGTAGTGCTCCCACTCACTTTATTGTAAATACAGGCTTCATCGTAAGTCCATATAAAACTATATGCTTTGATCAACTTATCAAAGCGTATATTCCAACTCCGAGATGCTTGCACCAGTCCATAGATGGATCGCTGGAGCTTGCACATTTTGTTAGCACCTTTTAGGATTGACAAAACCTTCTGGTTGCATCATATACAACTCTTCTTTAATAAATCCATTAAGGAATGCAGTTTTGACATCCATTTGCCAGATTTCATGAAATGTGGCAATTGCTAACATGATTCAGACAGACTTAAGCATCGATACGAGTGAGAAAATCTCATCGTATTCAACACCTTGAACTTGTTGAAAACCTTTCGCAACAAGTCGAGCTTGGCAGATAGTAATACTACTATCAGTGTCCGTCTTCCTCTTGAAGATCCATTCATTTAACATGGCTTGCTGATCATCGAGCAAGTCAATCAAAGTCCATACTTTGTTCTCATACATGGATCATATCTCAGATTTTATGGCCTCAAGCCATTTCGCGGAATCTGGGCTCATCATCGCTTCCTCATAGTTCGTAGGTTCATCATGGTCTAGTAACATGACTTCTAGAACATGATTACTACACCACTCTGGTGCGGATCTTACTCTGGAAGACCTACGAGGTTCTGTAGTAACTTGATCTGAAGTTTCATGATCAATATCATTAGCTTCCTCACTAATTGGTGTATTTGTCACATGAACTGATTTCTGTGATGAACTACTTTCCAATAAGGGAACAAGTACAGTTACCTCATCAAGTTCTACTTTCCTCCCACTCACTTCTTTCGAGAGAAACTCCTTCTCTAGAAAGGATCCATTTTTAGCAACGAATATCTTGCGCTTGGATCTGTGATAAAAGATGTACCCAACAATTTCCTTTGGGTATTCTATGAAGACGCACTTCTCGATTTGGGTTTGAGCTTATCAGATGAAACTTTTTCACATAAGCATCGCAACCCCAAACTTTAAGAAACAACAACTTAGGTTTCTCGCTAAACCATAGTTCATACGGTGTCGCCTCAACGGATTTAGATGGTGCCCTTTTAACATGAATGCAGCTGTCTCTAATGCATAACCCCAAAACAATAGTGGTAAATCAAGAAGAGTCATCATAGATCGCACCATATCCAATAAAGTGTGGTTACGACGTTCGGACACACCATAACGTTGTGGTGTTCTGTGGCGTGAGTTGTGAAACTATTCCACATTGTTTTAATTGAAGACCAAACTCAGAACTCAAATATTCATCTCCATGATCGATCGCAGAAACTTTATTTTCTTGTTACGATGATTTTCCACTTCACTCTGAAATTCTTTGAACCTTTCAACTATTTCAGACTTATGTTTCATCAAGTAGATATAACCATATCTGCTCAAATCATCTGTGAAGGTCAGAAAATAATGATACCCGCCGCGAGCCTCAACACTCATCGGATCGCATACATCAGTATGTATTATTTCCAATAAGTCAGTTGCTCGCTCCATTGTTCCGGAGAACGGAGTTTTTAGTCATCTTGCCCAAAAGGCACGGTTCGCAAGCATCAAGTGATTCATAATCAAGTGATTCCAAAATCCCATCAGCATGGAGTTTCTTCGTGCGCTTTACACCAATATGACCTAAACGGCAGTGCCACAAATAAGTTGCACTATCATTATTAACTTTGCATCTTTTGGCCTCAATATTATGAATATGTGTATTACTACAATCGAGATCCAACAAACCATTTTCATTGGTGTGTATGACCATAGAAGGTTTTATTCATGTAAACAAAACAACAATTGTTCTCTAACTTAAATGAATAACCGTATTGCAATAAACATGATCAAATCATATTCATGCTCAACGCAAACACCAAATAACACTTATTTAGGTTTAACACTAATCCCGAAAGTATAGGGAGTGTGCGATGATGATCATATCAATCTTGGAACTATTTCCAACACACATCGTCACTTCACCCTTTAACTAGTCTCTGTTTATTCTGCAACTCCCGTTTCGAGTTACTAATCTTAGAAACCGAACAAGTATCAAATACTTAGGGGCTACTATAAACACTAGTAAGGCACACATCAATAACCTGTATATCAAATATACACTTGTTCACTTTGCCATCCTTCTTACCCACCAAATATCCAGGGCATTTCCGCTTCCAGTGACCATTTCCTTTGTAGTGTAAGCACTCAGTTTCAGGTTTTGGTCCAGCTTTGGTCTTCTTCACGGGAGTGACAACTTTCTTGTCATTCTACTTGAAGTTCCCTTTCTTTCCCTTTGCCCTTTTCTTGAAACTAGTGATCTTGTTAACCATCAACACTTGATGCTCTTTCTTGATTTCTACCTTCGTTGATTTCAGCATCACGAAGAGCTTGGGAATCGTTTTCGCCATCCCTTGCATACTATAGTTCATCACAAAGTTCTAGTAACTTAGTGATGGTGACTAGAGAATTTCATCAATCACTATCTTATCTAGAAGATTAACTCCCACTTGATTCAAGCGATTGAAGTACCTGCATAATCGAGCACATGCTCACTAGTTGAGCGATTCTCCTCCATCTTTTAGCTTTAGAACTTGTTGGAGACTTCATATCTCTCAACTCGGTATTTGCTTGAAATATCAACTTCAATTTCTCGAACATCTCATATGGTCCATGACGCTCAAAACGTCTTTGAAGTCTCGATTCTAAGCCGTTAAGCATGGTGCACTAAACTATCAAGTAGTCATCATATTGAGCTAGCCAAACGTTCATAACATCTGCATCTGCTCCTGCAATAGGTTTGTCACCTAGCAGTGCATCAAGGACATAATTCTTCTGCGCAGCAATGAGGATAAACCTCAGATCACGGATCCAATCCGCATCATTGCTACTAACATTTTTCAACACAGTTTTCTCTAGGAACATATCAAAATAAACATATGAAAGCAACAATGCAAGCTATTGATCTACAACATAATTTGCAAAATACTACCAGGACTAAGTTCATGATAAATTTAAGTTCAATTAATCATATTACTTAAGAACTCCCACTTAGACAGACATCTCTCTAGTCATCTAAGTGATCACGTGATCCAAATCAACTAAATCATGACCGATCATCACGTGAGATGGAGTAGTTTTCAATGGTGAACATCACTATGTTGATCATATCTACTATATGATTCACACTCGACCTTTCGGTCTCCGTGTTCCGAGGCCATATCTGCATATGCTAGGCTCGTCAAGTTTAACCCGAGTATTCTGCGTGGGCAAAACTAGCTTGCACCCGTTGTAGATGGACGTAGAGCTTATCACACCCGATCATCACGTGGTGTCTCGGCACGACGAACTTTGCCAACGGTGCATACTCAGGGAGAACACTTCTTGATAATTTTAGTGAGAGATCATCTTAAAATGCTACCGTCAATCAAAGCAAGATAAGATGCATAAAGGATAAACATCACATGTAATCAATATAAGTGATATGATATGGCCATCATCATCTTGTGCTTGTGATCTCCATCTCCGAAGCACCATCGTGATCACCATCGTCACCGGTGCGACACCTTGATCTCCATCGTAGCATCGTTGTCGTTTACGCCATCTATTGCTTCTACGACTATCGCTACCGCTTAGTGATAAAGTAAAGCAATTACAGGGCGTTTGCATTTCATACAATAAAGCGACAACCATATGGCTCTTGCCAGTTGCCGATAACTTCGGTTACAAAACATGATCATCTCATACAATAAAATATAGCATCACGTTTGACCATATCACATCACAACATGCCCTGCAAAAACAAGTTAGACGTCCTCTACTTTGTTGTTGCAAATTTTACGTGGCTGCTACGGGCTTTAGCAAGAACCGTTCTTACCTACGCATCAAAACCACAACGATAGTTTGTCAAATAGACTCGTTTTAACCTTCACAAGGACCGGCGTAGCCACACTCGATTCAGCTAAAGTGAGAGAGCAGACACCCCATGATCACCTTTAAGCACGAGTGCTCGTAACAGTGAAACCAGTCTCGCGTAAGCGTCACGCGTAATGTCGGTCCGGGCCGCTTCATCTCACAATACCGCTGAACCAAAGTATGACATGCTGGTAGGCAGTATGACTTATATCGTCCACAACTCACTTGTGTTCTACTCGTGCATATAACATCAACGCATGAAACCTAGGCTCTGATGCCACTGATGAGGAACGTAGTAATTTTAAAAAAATTCCTATGCACACGTAAGATCATGGTGATGCATAGCAACGAGAGGGGAGTGTATTGTCTACGTACCCTCGTAGACCGAAGCGGAAGCGTTGATGCAACGTAGAGGAAGTAGTCATACGTCCTCCCGGTCCAACCGATCCAAGCACCGTTACTCTGGCACCTCCGAGTTCTTGACACACGTACGGCTCGATGACGCACCCTGATCTCCGATCCAGCAGAGGCGCGGGGAGGAGTTCCACAAGACGACGGCGTGGGACGATCTTGATGTTCTCTGTCGCAGGCTTCGCCTAAGCACCACTACAATATGACCGAGGTGTAATATCGTGGAGGGGGCACCGCACATGGCTAAGGAACGATCTCAATGATCAACTTGTGTGTCTAGGGAGCCCCCTACCCCGTGATATAAAGGAGGGAGGGAGGAGGAGGCCGCCCAAGGGGTGGCGCGCCTAGGGGGGGCAAACCTACTCCAAGTAGGTTTGGCCCCCCTTCCTATTCGGAGTAGGAGAAGGAAGGAAGAGGGGGAGGAGAGAAGGAAAGGGGAGCCGCCCTCCCAATTCGGATTGGGCTTGGGCGCGCCTCCTTGCTCCTTCTCCTCCTTCCACTAAGGCCCAATAAGGCCCATATACTTATCGGGGTTCGGTAACCTCCCGAACTCGGTATATTCCCAAACTCTCCGGAACCTTTTCGTGTCCAAATATATCCGTCCAATATATCAATGTTTATGTCTCAACCATTTCGAGACTCCTCGTCATGTCCGTGATCACATCCAGACTCGAACAACCGGTACATCAAAATACAAAACTCATAATATAAGCATCATCGAAACCTTAAGCGTGCATGGACCCTACGGTTCGAGAACAATGTAGACATGATGAGACATGTCTCCGTCAATAACCAATAGCGGGACCTGGATGCCCATATTGGTTCCTACATATTCTACGAAGATCTTTATCGGTCAAACCGCATAACAACATACTTTGTTCCCTTTGTCATCGGTATGTTACTTGCCCGAGATTCGATCGTCGGTATCCAATACCTAGTTCAATCTTGTTACCGGCAAGTCTCTTTACTCGTTACATAATGTATCATCCCGTAACCAACTCATTGGTCACATTGCTTGCAAGGCTTATAGTGATGTGCATTACCGAGAGGGCCCAAAGATACCTCTCCGACAATCGGAGTGACAAAATCTAATCTCGAAATATGCCAACCCAACATGTACCTTTGGAGACACCTGTAGAGCACCTTTATAATCACCCAGTTACGTTGTGACGTTTGGTAGCACACAAAGTGTTCCTCCGGTAAACGGGAGTTGCATAATCTCGTAGTTGTAGGAACATTGTATAAGTCATGAAGAAAGCAATAGCAACATACTAAACGATCAAGTGTTAGGCTAACAGAATGGGTCATGTCAATCACATCATTCTCCTAATGATGTGATCCCGTTAATCAAATGACAACTCTTTTGTCCATGGCTAGGAAACATAACCATCTTTGATAAACAAGCTAGGCAAGTAGAGGCATACTAGTGACACTATGTTTGTCTATGTATTCACACATGTATTATGTTTCCGGTTAATACAATTCTAGCATGAATAATAAACATTTATCATGAATTAAGGAAATAAATAATAACTTTATTATTGCCTCTAGGGCATATTTCCTTCATAGGCGTCCTTCTCGCGCTCACGCTTGAGCGCGGCAAGCTCTTCACTGCTCGCCTTGAGATCGGCCTCCAGCTGCGCCACCTTCGTCTCCAGCTCCTTCTTGGCGGCCTCGGCAGCTGCGGCAGCATCTCTCGCTTCCTTGAGAGCCCGCCGAATGTTTGCTCACAAGCAGCAAGCTCCTCCTCGTGGCTGTCAAGGTTGACCTTCCGCTGCGCCTAACTTCGCCCTCCGTCATGCAGCTTCTCGGTGGCAAGCCGCTGCTGCTCTTCAACTTCGGCCTTCTCGAGGAGGAAGGCTTTCCGCTCCTCGGCGAGTTGCTCCCGCTCCTCTGCCAGGGACCGGAGAGCTTCCTGGTTAAGACCCCGGAGCTCCTCCACGCGCTTCTCGATGTCCACTCCCGCCTTCTTGGCAAGCGCTTCTCGGGATTCCAGCATGGCTCGCCGAAGCGGTAGAGCGATACCAAGATCCGCAGCAGCCTCCTCCTCAGACTTCGCCCGCTGCTGCTGCTCGGCGATCAACCAGCGTCGGCCAATGAGGCGAGCACCTCTCCATCCAAGATTTCTCCTTCGACCGGCGCACGAGCTTGACGCCTGTGGAGCTTGATGAAGACGCCATCGCCGACCTTCAAATAGGCGCGGGCTGGGGCTCTTGAACTCGACAGCTGGCAGCGGCGGAGGGATCGGCGGTCGGCGTGGCGCTGGAGCTCCTGCGGCCTCGGGGCCAAGACGATCGCTGACCCTCGCCAGCTTTTTGCGGCGGCAGCTTTGGCGGCCTCTTCGCGGCGGGATCTTCAGCGCCAATCGCTTAGCCGGTGGCAGCGGCGTTGCCGGTATTGCAGCGTTTTCTCTTCGCCGGCGACCTCGGTCTCCATCGGCTCCGTGGCAGAGGGATCTGACGGCCGGAAAAGGGAGAAAAGTCAAGCAAATATCCAAAAAGAAAATCAGAAGAAGAAGAACCCAAGGGAAGTTTTCAAGCAAGAGGATTACCTGTACTGGGTTCTACAGTCATGGTCTCCGCCACCGGGGGGTCGCTGGTGCTGTCCCTTGCCGGAGAACTCTCCCTTGCCGGAGACTTCTCCCTTACAGGAAAATTCTCCCTTGCCGGAGAACGTTCCCTTACCGGGGAACCCTCCCTTGGCGGTGTAGTCGAAGAAGATGGCATGTCGGGGGCGGCTTCCGAGCGCCCCTGGTGAGGCTGCTCTGCTCCTACACAAACCAATAGTCAGATGTCGGCAAAGAAAGAGCACCCATGCGCGCCTAACAGTGGGAAATAAACCATATACTTACGTTGGGGGCTGCTGGGGCTTCTTTGGGGAATAGTTGCGGGTCCGCAAGGTGGTCTCGGACACACCCCCGCTGTCACGGTGGGATCGCCCTCGATGACAATCACGGGACCTTGGCTCTTCGCCGCCTCTCGGGCCGAGTCACGAAAAGGAATGAGTCGGAGTAAAGCAAATCAGATACAAGACAAAACAGCAAGTATTGAAGAACTACAAGTACAGCAAAGAATCTTACTCTTCTTCCTCGTCGGAGCTGAGCACGGAGAGGTCAAAGTCCGGCTCGCCTCCGGCGCGACGAGGCGGAGGAGTAGGTTCCCTTAGCCGCTTGGCGGGGGCAGTGGTGGTGGTCTGAGACGGCTCAGCTCCGGCCGCCACCGCGGCGTGAGTGGCGTCAGGAGCAGAAGCGGTGGTCCGGGAGGACCCCGCTCCTGTTGCCGCAGCGGCGTGAGGCGCTCCCGCGGCAACAGTGCTTGCCACGGTGGAGCGTGTCGCGCGGCGCGGCGGCTGTTGACTCGTCTGCCGCCCCGCTACGTCCCCGGCCTTGCGAAGACGCCTTCTTGGTGGAGCTGGGGGCTCTGCTTGCGGCGAGCTGTCTGAAGATGAGGAGGAAGAGGAGTTGGTCTTCAACAAGCCGCTCGCACCCTCGGTGGGCTCGCTCAACTCGATTTCAGGCCCGACAGGCTCTCCCTCGCCGGCAAGCCCCTCTCGCTCGGCAAGGCTTGCCGCCTCTGCTGCCTCTGCCTCCTCCACGATGAATCCAAAATCGCCCGCGGCAGCGGCTGCCGCCGCCTCCTCCAGCCTAGTGGCGATGCGCTGCATCTCCGCGTCGGTGGTGTCGCGAGTAAGGCTTTTCTGTTCATCGGAGCGGACCGGCACTTCTACCAATCCGTCAAAGAACTCCTGCATGACGTCGTCTGCAGGCTCTTGCCAAGTTGGGACAATTCCATGCGAATCACACAGCGGCATCATTGCACGGATGCGGTCGAGCGAGGAATTGTTGCACAGCGGAACGACACCCTTCGGCAACCTGAACACTTCGGGATGTTCAGGGTCGTACTTGAACAGTTCCTGGAGCATTGTGTTAAGTTCCAGGACAGTGAAGTTGAAGTTGAGGCCCGGGCGCAGCCTCATGATGTCCGCCACATTCTGGAACTCCCAGGCGGGTCTCCTCCTCTCCTGTAGGGGGGTGATGCGGCGGCGAAGAAAATCTGCGCCAACGGCGCCTACAGTGAGCCCGACAAGCCTGAGGCGTAGGATCCGGGTGACGGCAGTCTTCAGCCTATCGTCTTCCGGGGCCACGCTGCTCCAATCGTTGCCGCGCACTACTGGGGTTCGGCGCTGGGCGGTAGATGGCTGTGGGTTCTCCTCGACAATCCAGCACCAGTCTGCTCTCCATTCCTCCCACTTGCCGCGGAGCTCTCCCTCCATATAAGCTTCTTTCTTGCCAGCTCTAGAGATCCAGGCGATTCCGCCGGATAAAGGCTCCCCTCTCTCAACTCGGGGCATAAAGAAGTGGCGAAAAAGAGCTACATTTGGATAGACTCCGACAAAGTTTTCGCAGAGATGTGCGAAAACTGCCATGGTCAGAACGGCATTGGGGGTGAAGTCAAGGAGGCGGAACCGTGAGGTGTTCATAATGTCGAAAAACTTCGAGAGAAAGCGGGCGAGCCCGCAGAGAAGAACAACGCGAAGAAGGGATACCCATTCGGAGCCAGTTCTGAAGCGGCGGCTAAGAGTACCTTCGTGCGCGGATGTGCTCGCGTCTCCGTCGACCAGAAGAGGTAGTAATACTCCCTCAGCTCCTTCACGACGAGCTTGGGGGGGAAGGTTGCCTGCTCCTTTCGCAGCGCCGCGAGCCGCTGCGCCTCGGTCGACTTCACGACCTTCCCCTTGTCGGCTTTCGGAGCCATGGCGGAGGTGGTGGGGGAGATCGACGGCGTTAGCAGGTGTGGTGATGGCGGAAGTGGAGCGCTGCTCTCTTTTAGCTTTGGGAAGAAAGGGAGGGGCGGCGGAGGTTTCTGAGATTGGAATAGCAACCGGCGAGATGGGCGAACTGCCCCTGTTTCCCCTGCTTATAAAGAGGGAGGGGGCGGACGTTCTGTCTTTCCGAACAAAGAAACCACCCACGATCTCTCCCACGACGCCGCATTCAACGCGTGCCGTTCGGGGAGGGCGCGGTGGATACGGAGTAAGATACGGCGTAAACCAGGCGCGCTGCGTGCCGTGCCTGTTTTGGGCCTCGCCCAACAGCGCCGCGGCTGCAGTGTGGCCCAGCCCGTGGGCTCCTATCGGTGTACTAGAGTAGGGGTACCCTAGTTTCCCGAACTTGTGCACGGGCAATCGCAGCATCCCGCGGCAAGGTTTGCCGGGTGACCGCCAAGGTCCTCCGTGGTTCCTTTGGAGCCATTCAAGAACAAAGTATTCAAGCCAAGGAAACAAGGCCCCGGCAAGAGGAGCTTGCCGGGAAGGCCAACCAAGGCATCTCAAGGAACTTGCTGCGACGCGCCACGCGTCCCAGCGAGACCCGGTGAGCGACAAGCTTCCGGACGCGACAAGACAACGACCGCGGCAAGGCACTTGCCGCGGCAAGCTACCACTATGTACCCACGCTCCAGCACATCCACCAACGTGTCGCCCTGGGACCATTCCAGGCGCGCGTGGCAGGAAGCTGTGCAGCCAGCGGTATGCGGTGGCAAGCGGCGCTCACAAGATTGCCATCGTGGCAAGCGGTGGCATCCCTGACGGTCCCTTTTTGCACTATTTGGGCGACGCACACGGGCATTTAATGCCTTTGTCCCCTGCCGTCAGGGTTAGGTATGATACACTGTACAGGTAGTTGTACCAACCGCAACACCTTTCCATTTTTACCCTTGTCTACGTTGCCACCTGTCGGTGACCCCTTGAGCATATAAAAGGAGGCCCATGCGCAACGTAGAGGGAGGTTCGAAGGCAGAAAAACACTCACGCTCGGTCTCGTTAGCAGCTAGTGTGTACTGTAGCACTCAGCGCTGAAAGTGCAACTAATCCCCGGGTGGTTTTGGTAATTAATAACAACATATATATCATTGAACTAATTGTTTCTTGAGTATATTTCAGAAAGTTCAGTGATATGGGTATGGCAATGACTGTTGATGTGGACCCCTCAAAATGCTAAGGAAAGCATTGGAAAAAGCTCAAGACTCTATTTTTGGTTTAGTGATCCAAGATCACATTGAGTCCATAGGAAAGCCAATACTATTAAAAGGGGATGAGGTTATGATGATGATGTGGTTGCTCAAAAGTGCTTAGTGATTTATCTCCTAAACTATCAGCAATCCTTCATTCCAACATATACTCATAAGTAATCTCGGTCCCACCGATTCCATAAACTCAGTCACACCGAGATGAACCACCTCAGCCATATACCCAAACCCTAGAAATTTCGGATTTTCCGATTCCAAACTCGGTCTTACGAAACTAGTGTTGCCAACCTTCAGAACCTTCAGACTCAAATCGGTGTCACCGAGATGAGAAAGTCGGTCCCACCGAGAATGGCAAACCCTAGTCTTTGGAAGAATCGGACTAACCGAGATTGTATTTTCGGTCCCACGAAAATCCCAACGCTCACAGATTTGAACTTTCGGTCTCACCGAGTTGTCAACTTCGGTATGACCGAGATTGGTCAAATGTGTAACGGTTGGATTTTGTGTGGAGGCTATAAATACCCTCCACCTCCTCTTCATTCGTGGAGAGAGCCATCGAAAGAACTACCACTCCTACCTTACATTTCGAGAAGAAAACTACCTACCCTTGTGTTGAGATCAAGTTGCTCCACTCCCACCATATGAAACTTGATTTCTAGCCTTCCCAAGTTGCTTTCCACTCAATCCTTTCTTCCACCACAGCCAAATCAGTGAAGAGAGTTGAATGTTGGGGAGATTATCATTTGAAGCACAAGAGCAAGGAGTTCATCATCACCAACACCATCTATTACCTTTTGGAGGTGGTGCCTCCTAGATTGGTTAGGTGTCGCTTGGGAGCCTCCGTCAAGATGTGGAGTTGAACCAAGAAGTTTGTAAGGGCAAGGAGATCGCCTACTTCGTGAAGATCTACCCGAGTAAGGCTAGTCCTCCGTGGACGAGGCCATGATGGCATAGACAAGGTTGCTTCTTCGTGGACCCTTCGTGGGTGGAGCCCTCCGTGGACTCTCGCAGCCGTTACCCTCCGTGGGTTGAAGTCTCCATCAACGTGGATTGACGATAGCACCACCTATCGGAACCACGAGAAAAATCTCCGTGTCTCCAAACTGCGCTTGCTCTTCTCCTCCTCTACTTACTACATGTGCAATTTACTTTCGCTGCCATAACTCTAGAATTGCATGTGTAGGGTGATACTTGACTTGGTCATCATTGTGAACTTGCTAAAACTTGTCCTAATCAAAAGGCTAAACTTTTAAATTGTCAAGTAGTCTAATCACCCCCTCTAGACATACTTCCGATCCTACAAGTGGTATCGAGCTTTGGTCTCCATTGGATTGGTTTCCATTGCATTGACTCCATAAGCTTGGTTTCACAACCTAGGAGAGTATGGCGCCTAGTGAGGGTAATTTTAAGAGAGGTCCTTACTTTGATGGTTCAAATTTTGCTAGTTGGAAGCATAAAATGAAAATGCATATTCTTGGACATAACCCGCCGCATGGGGCATTATTTGTGTTGGCTTGCAAGGTGAGTTCTTCGAGGAAGGAAAAGTTCGGATCGCGAAGCTACTGGTGATGAGTTGCGGATGTTCTGAACAATGCTCAAGCTTGTGACATTCTCTTCAATGCTTTGTGTCCCGAGGAGTTCAACAAGATCAACCGTCTTGAGAATGCAAAAGAGATTTGGCATACTTTGGTCGAAATGCACGAAGGTACCGAGTCCGTGAAGGAATCAAAGCTAGATGTTCTTCAAGGTCAACTTGACAAGTTCAAGATGAAGGAAGGTGAAGGAGTCGCTGAAATGTACTCTAGGCTTGCTCTCATCACAAATGAGATTGCCGGCTTAGGAAGCGAAGAAATGACTGACCGATTCATCGTCAAGAAGATTCTCAGAGCTTTGGATGGAAAGTATGACACCGTGTGCACTTTGATCCAAATGATGCCAAACTACAAGAATCTCAAGCCTACCAAAGTCATTGGAAGGATTGTTGCTCATGAGATGACACTTAAAGACAAGGAAGAGCTTCACAACAAGTCAAGTGGTGCTTACAAAGCTACAGTTGAAGCTCCCACAACCTCAAGTGACAAGCTAGTTTCCAATGAAGAGATAAGCCTAATGGTGAAGAACTTCAACAAATTCTACAAGAGTAGAAGCAAGGAAAGAAGCTCAAAGTCTAGATCATATGATGAAAAGAGATCTTCTAGTCGTGATCGAATCTGCTACAATTGTGGAAGACCGGACACTACTCAAATGAGTGTTCGACTCCCCACAAGAGAAGAGAAGAATCTCCAAGAAGAGGAAGCTCAAGAGAAGAGTCACCTCGAAAGAGAGAAGGAGTAGAGATGATCGTTATGAACGAAGATCCTCTCGGAGAAGCAAGGATTCGGAAAGGAAAGACAAGTCATCAAGGAGCTACACAAGAAGAAAACATCAAGCTCATGTTGGTGAATGGGTCTCCGGCTCCGACTCCGACAATCACTCCGAAAGAAGCTATCACTCCAACTCCGAATATAGTCAAGATGAAGGTGTTGCCGGTCTTGCTCTCGTATCCTCCAACTTCAACTCCTATGACATATTTAATTCACCAAATGAGGGAATTGGAAGATGCTTCATGGCAAAAGGCCCCAAGGTATCACACCCTGAATTCATTGACTTTGATAGTGATGAGGATGACTTGCTTGGTGAAGATGAGCTTTTACATGACAAATCTAGTGAGCTTAGTAATGATGAACATGCTAGTAGTCTTTATAGTCGAGAAGAGTCGAATGACAATGCTATGAAGGAGATTGAGCGTCTAACTAAAGAACTAAACACTCTTAAGTTAGCTCATGAAACAACTCAAGAAGACCATAGAGAGCTCCTAAGATCTCATGAGAAGCTACGCTTCGAGAAGCTCAATCTAGAGCAAGAACATGAGTTTCTAAAAGCTATCAATGACGATCTTCGAAAGAAGAGTTCTTCATATCTTGCCAAACGACTTCTCTTGTCTAATTTCTTGCCACCTATCAAAACTAAGCATGACAAGCATAAGAAAAATTCTTCATCTAGTAGTAACAATAACCATGCTAAATCCAATGTTGTTACTCCTAGTAGTTCTCTTGATTCCACTAACAATGTTTCAAGCCAAGTTACACTTGAGCAAGAAAATAGTTTATTGAAAGGGATTATAGAGAAAGGTGTCTACAAGAGCCTTGCCGGAAGCAAGAACTTTGAGGAAATTGTTCGCAAGCAAGGGAGGCACCGAAAGAATCAAGGAATTGGTTTTGAGCGAAAGTTCAACGCCGAGGGTGTTGAATGGGAAGAAGGTCAATATCCCACTCCAAAGTTTGTTTCTCAAAAGGAGAATTATGATCCTACTTCTTCAAATGTGGAACAAGCACAAGATGACCTTCCACCACAAGACCACAAGCTAAAAGGCAAGGACAAGCTTCAAGAGGAGATTGATGCATTCATTGAAGCACCCAAGGTCATGGTCAAGTGGGTTCCCAAGGAAACTTCAAGTTCTACTTCGTCAAGCTCAACTACTACCCCAAGGATTCCCATCAAGATGATGTGGATCCCGAAGAAGAAGAACTAGAGAGTTCTTGAGGGTGACTCCGCCAACATACTTCACTCACATTCATTTTGGCAAAGAACTTGTGCAATCAACTTCCACATCTTGCACTAGTTCATGGAGTCACAAACCCTCTTGTTGGTAAGTCAAGGGACAAGGTAATCATTGCTTTCATGGACATCATCTATTGTGTACTTCAATCTATGACCATGGATATCCTTGTTTGTTCCTTGTGGGACTAACCCATGTAAGTATTGAAAGTGCCCGAATCCAAAGGATTGCTCCCAACTCTTGATGATCTTCATCAATATTGAGCATCCACATCTTCAACATCTACATGAAGTCTTCTACGACAACCCAAGGTTAGTTTGACCCTTTAAAAGGGGTTCTCACATCAAGGGGGAGCTTTGCTCTAAAGATATGAGCTAAAGCATCTTCAAATGATGTGAACACATTAATGCTTTATGTAAAAGTGGTAACCCCACTTGTGCTTAAACGATGAGTATGACCTATGATCAAATGTTCTCATTTGACTCCTAAGTCAATATACTCATATATAGATGACCTAGTCATCGCCAAATTGTGTGCTAGTTGCTAGAGTTTTGTTTGTGCATGTTTGACACATATTTCATTTGCTATCTTATTGTGTGAGCATGTTGGATGCATAATTTTATCCATTCAAGGACATCCATTTGTTGCTTTGGTCTTTTGGATTTTTTCTTTTGACCAAATGGATGGACAAGAATGCCTAAGTTCCTCCCTAGCTATCTATGCTTTCTTGTCTCAAACTCTATTCATGCTTATATCACAAACTTTGAACAAGTCTTTTTGGACAGACCGAGTGAGGAGCACTCTGAGCCACCGATCCGTCAAAAGCTTAAATTCCAAAACCTTCTAAGTACTTTCGGTCAAACCAATATACTCAAATCGGACAGATCAAATCACTTGGATTGATCTAAGTTTTCACCTCGGTGAAACCGAAGGCAAATTCGGCGTGATCAAGTGAGTAATCGCTTGCGATTAACCATCTCGGTGCCACCGAAGTTTTCCAACTCGGTCCCACCGACACCGAAGGGTATATATACCTGAGGGCAGCGCGCGTTGATTATTCCTTCAAACGTCTCGCCCCCAAACCCTTAGCTGTCGTCGCCGTGGTCTCCGGATCGTCTCCGCGTCGCTCATGCGCCCTCGCCATGGTCTCTCGCCGTCAACGGTCTATCTCATCGCGCCGTTGCCGCCGTAGAGAAACTCCACCAAGTTAGGGTGAGTTTCGATCCCTCTCGTGCTTCAACCTCTAATTCAATGCATGATAGGCTTTGCCTAGCTTCTTGCCAAGTTTGAAATCTTCCTATCCAGCAGATTAGTTCTTAGAACAAAATTCGAGTGAAAATTTTAGGGTTAGGTTTCCGCCAAACACATCTCGGTATGACCGATTCTACATTCTCGGATCGACCGATTTGGCCTCTGGCCATTAGATGCATCTTCGGTCCAACCGAAGTTGTGCAAATCGGTAAGACCGAAATGAGGATTTAGTGAAACCCTAGTGTTCTCGGCTAGACCGAAACCCATTTCGTCCAACCAAAAGTGGTGTGAATGGTTCTGTTTAGACACTTCGGATTCACGAATTTTAGACTCGGTCGGACAAATGCATTCTCGTGAAAACTTAAAACTGAAGTTTGAACTCATTCATTTTGCAAAATCTTCTGTAGTTTGTGATAACTCTTCTATTCGCCTATACCTATTCCATTCACGGGTTGTCGGTCATGTCTCGATGCAAGTGACAGCGAACAGTCTGAATCACCGTTGAGATTCCAGAGGCAGGCACTAGTCCCGATGCCGCAGTTTTTCGATGATGGAGAGAGGAGCACCCCAAGTGGTTTGCCTCCTGCCGCCACCAGGCTGTGAAGAAGAGAAATTCTGATGAAGAGGATTCTGACTTTGTTGCTGAGGAAGAGATCACTTCTAAGCCAAAGAGGAAAGTGGTTGCCAAAGAGCATAAAGGGCAACAAACAAAGAAAGGCACCAGCAAAGAGAAGAAGTCCACAGTTGCAAAGAAACTGAGCATGGGAGAAGAAACCTCCAGCAAGATAAAGAAAACTTCCAAGAGGAAGAGGATAGTACATGATGAAGGCGATGATGATTCGATGAGGAAGCACCCCAGCCTCCTCAGAAGCCTAAGTTGATGGGAGATGCCATCAGGGCAGGAGCACCTACCAAATCTAAGCCATCAGCTCCAGCAAAGGCAGCTCAAGCCAAACCTGCTGCCAAGCCTAAGAAAACAGTGAGAAATATTCCTGCTTCAGAGAAGAAGAAGGACAATGTGCCACCAGCTGAATCAGATGAAGAGGCACATGTGTTGCTGAAACTCAGACAGAAACTGCCAGTCCACAATGATGCTCATCCTCGAGCAGAAAATATGAAGGAAAGGAAGGACAAAGGCCTCAGGCTATGGAGGCAAGTTGATCCATATGCCACCAGGAGAAGGACAGCTGTTGACTCAAGATTCCACACCAGAGAGCAACAAGATTTCTATGAGACAGTGCTCATGGACAAGAAGCCCATTGTTGCTGACACTAGATATGTTGACTGGGAATATATTGATAGTGAAGAGCACAGAGACTACTTCCCACATGTGCATGAGAGCTTCACTGCATGTGGAGTTGCAGAGTTTGTTGGTCAGAAACTGACAGCATGGAATGATGAGATGATCATGCAGTTCTATGCCACAACACATTTCTATCCAGATGGCAGAATTGTATGGATGACTGAAGGCCAGAGATTCTCTTCAACAGTTGAAGAGTGGGCTGCACTACTGAACGATCCAGTATCAAGAGATGATGATGTAGATGTCTATGGAATCCCCAAGAAGAATCATGAGTCTATGAGGAATATGTACAATGAGGTACCAGCCAAAGATGTTGAGATATGGAAGCTTGGATCAGTGTATCATCTTCAGGCAGGTCTCCCAACCACTAACACTATTCTGAGGCATACTTTGATGCCCAAGTCAGGAGACCATCGCATGATAAGAGGCTATTCTATCAACATGCTTCATATTCTAGATCAGAAGACACCTCTTAAGGTGATGGACCTGATAGTTGAGACTATCAAGAGGACAGCAGCAGACCAGAAGAGGTCATGTGGGTTTGCCCCGCACATTCAGATGCTCATCAATGCCAAGTTTGGCACGGGCACCTACTTGTTGGATAGACCCCACTTGCCACTGCAGCCTGAACATGAAGATAATGAAGTTGTAATGACTGAGGATGATCCCACATCTGTTGAAGGACAAGCTAAGTCTGAAGCTGCCAAACAAGCCAAAGCTGAGAAGGAAGCAGCAGCAGCAGCAGAAGAAACCCAAGAGCGTTGGAGAACAACTTCTTGAAGCTACCGGAGGATTGAACTACGCCTGGCCAGCATAGTGCAGTCTCGGGAGAGTCTTGAGAGGATAGTTGAAGACAAGTTCCATGCTCGATGTCAAGTCGATCAAGTGCAAGTCACTGTCAACAAGCTTGAGGCAGATATCGAGGAAGCCAAAAGGGAGAAGGCAGAGCTCATGAAGGAGATGCAGGAGGACCTTGTTGAGGATGACTATGAGCAGCCTGCTCCGGTCCTCACAAAGCCCAGATCAGCTGCTATTCCAGTGACAGACCCCAGGGCTACTACATCAGCACCTCCCACAGCTCCATCAGTTCCAGCTCCAGCTCTAGTGTCCACTCCTCCAGCTCCACAGACTTCAGCAGAAGCCTTTGCAGATGCAGCTATCTCCACTCCATCAACCTGCAGAGCCGCCAGCAGAGTCCCTAGTGACGCTTAGCTCTATACCTTTCGAACTTTTTGGTAACTTGTTGCCAAAGGGGGAGAAATTGTATAGATCATAGGACTTCGAGAGAGAGAGTGCTCGTTTTTGCTCTTTCGTTTGCGGTTTTCTTTGAGATACTTTTGAGTTCTTCGAGACATTCTGTGTGTTTGATACTATGTTTGCTCTATCTTGATGAGTGCTTGATCATACTATGCTTAATGTGTGCTTAATGCTTATCATATGCTATTCATATCTTGTATGATCATTTACTCATGTCTTGGTGATTGGGTGCATGCTATTCATTCTTATCATTTTGTGCGCTCCACCAAGATGTATGTGACATGGAAGAGTGACCCATGATCCTAATCGATTGTGCATTTGCATTCAAACGCAAATCTTAAATAATGCACAAATTTAGGGGGAGCTCTTGCTTATCACATACTTCTCAAAGCGACGATGTTATTCATTGATTATATCATTTGTCGAAGCTTTGATCTATATGTTGTCATCAATTACCAAAAAGGGGGAGATTGAAAGTGCAACTAATCCCCGGGTGGTTTTGGTAATTAATAACAACATATATATCATTGAACTAATTGTTTCTTGAGTATATTTCAGAAAGTTCAGTGATATGGGTATGGCAATGACTGTTGATGTGGACCCCTCAAAATGCTAAGGAAAGCATTGGCAAAAGCTCAAGACTCTATTTTTGGTTTAGTGATCCAAGATCACATTGAGTCCATAGGAAAGCCAATACTATTAAAAGGGGATGAGGTTATGATGATGATCTGGTTGCTCAAAAGTTCTTAGTGATTTATCTCCTAAACTATCAGCAATCCTTCATTCCAACATATACTCATAAGTAATCTCGGTCCCACCGATTCCATAAACTCAGTCACACCGAGATGAACCACCTCAGCCATATACCCAAACCCTAGAAATTTCGGATTTTCCGATTCCAAACTCGGTCTTACCGAAACTAGTGTTGCCAACCTTCTGTAACCTTCTGTACTCAAATCGGTGTCACCGAGATGAGAAAGTCGGTCCCACCGAGAATGGCAAACCCTAGTCTTTGGAAGAATCGGACTAACCGAGATTGTATTTTCGGTCCCATCGAAAATCCCAACGCTCACAAGATTTGAACTTTCGGTCTCACCGAGTTGTCAACTTCGGTCCGACCGAGATTGGTCAAATGTGTGTAACAGTTGGATTTTGTGTGGAGGCTATAAATACCCTCCACCTCCTCTTCATTCGTGGAGAGAGCCATCGAAAGAAGTACCACTCCTACCTTACATTTTCGAGAAGAAAACTACCTACCCTTGTGTTGAGATCAAGTTGCTCCACTCCCACTATATGAAACTTGATTTCTAGCCTTCCCAAGTTGCTTTCCACTCAATCCTTTCTTCCACCACAGCCAAATCAGTGAGGAGAGTTGAGTGTTGGGGAGATTATCATTTGAAGCACAAGAGCAAGGAGTTCATCATCACCAACACCATCTATTACCTTTTGGAGGTGGTGCCTCCTAGATTGGTTAGGTGTCGCTTGGGAGCCTCCGTCAAGATGTGGAGTTGAACCAAGAAGTTTGTAAGGGCAAGGAGATCGCCTACTTCGTGAAGATCTACCCGAGTAAGGCTAGTCCTCCGTGGACGAGGCCATGATGGCATAGACAAGGTTGCTTCTTCGTGGACCCTTCGTGGGTGGAGCCCTCCGTGGACTCTCGCAGCCGTTACCCTCCGTGGGTTGAAGTCTCCATCAACGTGGATTGACGATAGCACCACCTATCGGAACCACGAGAAAAATCTCCGTGTCTCCAAACTGCGTTTGCTCTTCTCCTCCTCTACTTACTACATGTGCAATTTACTTTCCGCTGCCATAACTCTAGAATTGCATGTGTAGGGTGATACTTGACTTGGTCATCATTGTGAACTTGCTAAAAACTTGTCCTAATCAAAAGGCTAAACTTTTAAATTGTCAAGTAGTCTAATCACCCCCCCTCTAGACATACTTCCGATCCTACAAGCGCGTCCGAGCAAGAACTCAATACACTCAGACATGCAGCAGTAGGAGTATTATCTCTCCGAAGAGCTCCGAAGCTGGGTAAACTGCTCGTGTGCTTCGCCTCGATCTGCTCTTCGCGCGATCTCCGCCCCCTGCCGAACTGAAAGGGGCTCGGTCCGCCGGTCCCATAGGTGTTCGTGGATCAGTTTCCCCGACAGCAGTCGTCATGGATAAAATAATTGTCTTCTCCGGCAGCGCATGATGGAGACCGGCGGAGGCAAGGCGGCGGCTTACGAGGCCGCGACGGAGGTGGCGGGCCGTAGCGGCGAAAACGTCTTTAGGTGAGACCGCGAATGTTGAGGCAGAGGAGGCTCGCAGCGGAAGCTCGGCGACTCGAAATGAGGCCGAGCGGGGGTGGCTCAGCATGAGGTCGCAGCAGCGACAGCGGTGGCAGGCGGAGGCGGCGGCTTGAAGCGCAACCGCAGCAGAGCCAGAGCTGGGCGGCTCGGAATAAACCCTCCTGGTCGTGTTGACTAATCCACGTTCGTTTTTTTACAATAATTCTCTCGGCCTCCTTTTATTCCACCGGGTCAACTTCTCCTCTTTGAGTGCATCGCTGAGGCATGCGGCTTGCACAGGTGGGCCGGGGCAGAGGTGAGTGATACATCTCCAACGTATCTATAATTTCTGATTGTTCCATGCTATTATATTATCATTCTTGGATGTTTTACAATCATTTTATAGCAACTTTATATCATTTTTTGGGACTAACCCATTGAGATAGTGCCAAGTGCCAGTTGATGTTTTCTACTTGTTTTTTACATTGCAGGAATCAATATCAAACGGAGTCCAAACGCAATGGAACTTTTTGTGCATTTTTTTGGACCAGAAGACATCCAGTGGGCTAAAGAAGTACCGAGGAGGGGGCCCGAGGTGAGCACAAGACACCAGGGCGCACCTGGAGGCCCAGGCACACCCTGATGGGTTGTGCCCACCTCGGTGACCTCTCGCACCACCTCTTTGCTCTATAAATACCCCAATATTCCAGAAACCCTAGGGGAGTCGACAAAAATCAATTCCAGCCGCCGCAAAAATTTCAGAAACACCAGATCCAATTTAAACACCATCACGAAAGGGTTCATCATCCTCATTGGTGCCTCTTCGATGATGCGTGAGTAGTTCATTGTAGACCTACGGGTCCGTAATTAGTAGCTAGATGGCTTCCTCTCTCTCTCTCTCTCTCTCTCTCTCTCTCTCTCTCTCTCTTGATTCTCAATACAATGGTCTTGGAGATCTATTTGATGTAACTCTTTTTTGCGGTGTGCTTGTTGGGATCCGATGAACTTTGAGTTTATGATCAGATGTATGTTTTTATCCATGAAAGTTATTTGAGTTCTTTGATCTCTTATATGCATGATTACTTCTAACCTCATATTTCTTTTTCGAATCTTTGGTTTAGTTAGGTCAACTAGATCAATTTTTCTTGTCATGGGAAGAGGTGCTTTGTGATGGGTTCGATCTTACAGTGCTTGATCCCAGCGACAGAAGGGGAACCGACACGTATGTATCGTTGCCATTAAGGATAACAAGATGGGGTCTATTTCTACATAAATAGATCTTGTCTACATCATGTCATCATTCTTATTGCATTACTCTGTTTCTCCATGAACCTAGTACACTAGATGCATGCTGGATAGCGGTCGATGTGTGGAGTAATAGTAGTAGATGCAGGCAGGAGTCGGTCTACTAATCTTGGACGTGATGTCTATATAATGAGAATTTCCTGGATATCGTCATGATTATTTGAAGTTCTATCAATTACCCAATAGTAATTTGTTTACCCACCGTATGCGATTTACCTCGAGAGAAGCCACTAGTGAAATCTACGGCCCCCGAGTCTCTTCTTTATCATATTTGCCTTTGAGATCTATTTTTCTTTGCATTTATTTTCAGATCTATTAATCCAAAAACACAAAAATACCGTGCTGCAATTTTTAGTTATTTATTTTATCTCGCGTTCCTTGAGATCTATTTATCCTATCTACTACAATTTTACCTATCCTTTTACCCATGAGGGATTGACAACCCCTCTCTTACGTCGGGTTGCAAGTATTTGTTCTTTGTGTGGAGGAGTTGTTTACGTGGTATTGCGTGGTTCTCCTACTGGTTGGATAACCTTGATCTCATAACCGTGGGAAATACCTGCCGTTGTTCTGCTGCATCATCCCTTCCTCTTTGGGGAATACCGACGTAGTTCAAGCCAACATCCAAAGGAATTTTTGGCGCCGTTGCCGGGGAGACATCATCAACATATACCAGGTTCTTAATCACAAATTTCATCTCCTTGCAATTTACATTATTTTCCATTTTCCTCTCGTTTTCATCTCCCCACTTCACAAAATTTGCCGCTTTATTCACCCTCCTTTTCGTTCGCCCATTTTCTTGTCATATCTCTTGTTTGCTATCTCTACTTGTGTTACCATGTGCCTTCTATTTGCTTGCCAAATCTATTGATATGGATCATCATCCACTTGCTAATCTTTTCATAATATCCAATTATGATGAACCAATTGCTAGTGAATTGAGTTCACTAGATTATCTTTATGAAGTTTTGCTTCAGATTTATGAATCTGAAAATTGTGATGAAATGTTAAACAAAGAAATTTATAAAGTGATTCACGATAGCTCCTCGAATGAAAAGCATTATTGCAATGATGTTATTATAAATTCTATTAGTGTCAGTTGTGCTAATAATATGCAAACCCCCAAGCTTGGGGATGCTAATATTGCTACGTCCACTACTTATGATCTTGAAAATTTATTTAAACCTCATGATGAATATGCTTGCGATAATATTAAAATTGGGTTTTGAAGAGTGTCAACTTTAGATAAAAATAGTCCCACATATTTGGAGAGTGTTCAATCTTATGAAATTTTTGATAAAAGTGGGCTTGGAGAGGTCATGACTTTATTTGATGATAATCCCACTATTTTGGAAGAGTGTCAGCTTTGCATGCATATGAATCATGAAGAGAAAATGTTATGTGATAGCTATACTATTGAATTTGAATATGATCCTACATATAATTATTATGAGAGACGAAATATGGTTGTAGAAATTTTCATGTTACTAAATTACGTCTTGTTATGTTGAGATCGTCAATGTTTTATTCCTCTTCTTTGCATATGTTAGATGTTTCTTGTCTTGATAATTTGTTTCCTTGTGAAATTCCTATGCATAGGAAGTATGTTAAACTTAAATGTGTTTGTCATATGTTTCATGATGCTCTCTTCGCGTTTCAATTCTTATCTTTCGTGTGAGCATCATTGAAATCTTATGCCTAGCTAGGGGCGTAAACGATAGCGCCCGTTGGGAGGCAACCCAACTTCTATCTTTTTGCTTTTTTTTGTTTTCTTGTTGTTTTCAATAAAATACAAAATTATGCCTCTGGTTAGATGTGTTTTTGTGGTTTAAATTAGTGTTTGTGCCAAGCAAAGCCTTTGGGATGATTTGGGTGATAATTGATTTGATCTTGCTGAAAAACAGAAATTTTGCGCTCAGGAAAAATTCCCATTTTTAACAGAAGATTGCTTTTGATTTGATTCTTTTTGCAGAAGATCAATATACAAATTTCCCACGTTGTCCTAGGCTTTCAAAAAAATTTGGAGTTACAGAAGTATACAAAGTTCCCAGATTGCTATAGACTATTCTGTTTCTGACAGATTTTGTTTTCTTTGCGTTGTGTGCTTGTTTTGATGATTCTATGGTTTGCTTTGTAGAGTTTTTGCCATAGCAAAGTTCGAATACAGTAGATATAATGCAAAAATAAAATATGAATGGGTTTGCAACATTACTTAAAGTAGTGATTTTCTTTCTTATACGAATGGATCTCACGAAGGTTTTGTTGAGTTTTGTGTGATTGAAGTTTTCAAGTTTTGGGTGAGATTGCGATAGATGAAGGAATAAGGATTAGCAAAAGGCTAAGCTTGGGGATGCCCGAGGCACCCCAAGTTAATATTCAAGAAGTATCAAGCAACTAAGCTTGGGGATGCCCCGAGTGGCATCCCCTCTTTCTTCTAACAACCACCGGTATTTTACTTGAAACTATATTTTTGTTTGTCACATATTATGAGTTTTTCTTGGAGCATCTTGTATGATACGAGTCTTTGCTTGTTTTGCTTTGTGTTCTAAGTCATGAATCCTTACTGGACACACCTAGTTGAGGGAGCCAAAAATATGCTATGACTTGTTAGAATTGCTCTCTATGCTTCACTTAAATCTTTATAAGCTATGGAATTGCTCTAGTGCTTCACTTATATCTTTTTTGGGCACGGCGTGCTTTACTATTTTTTGAAGAAATTCTCTCATGCTTCACTTAGATTTATTTTAGAATTAGTAAAAAAAATTTAGAAATTCTCTCTTGCTTCACTTAAATTATTTTGAGAGAAGAAAATTTCATGCTCATGTTCTTCACTTATATTTGTTTGAGCTATCAAAAGCAACATATGAAATTAGTCCCAAAGTGATAGAGATTCAAGAGGGATATAATAAAAACTTTTGTGAAGATCATTGGACAAAATAAACTTGATTATTTGTAATAGTTTTGTGATATGATGATATAATATGTGAGTCATGTTGATGAATAATTATACTTTAGTAAGAATATTGGTGTTAAGGTTTGTGATTCCCTATGCAAGCACGAAAGTCAAATGATATGCAATGAAATTACATCCTACTTGTGGTGCATTATTCGGTGTTAGTTATGCTTAATGCTCGCTTATGAGATTTTTCGTTTCTTGGTTGGATGCTTCCCAGTCTTTTCCTAGCCTTCATTTGCACTAAGTATGATCACTACTTGTGCATCCAAAATCCTTTAAATCAGTTTTGTCACATGAGTCCACTATACTTACCTATATGCGGTATTCTTTTGCCGTTCTAAGCAAATTTGTATGTGCCATCTCTAATTTTCAAAATAATTTTTTTTTGTGCTCGTATCGCTCACGAAATGGTATAGGGTGGATGATATTTTTCCATGCTAGATGTGTTATTATCAAGATGAGTGTTTATTCACTTGTCATTGCACGAGAGTACAGAAAAGGTATTAGGGATGCCCAGTCCCGAAAAGAAAAATGAATTTACTTTATGTTGTCAAATAATAAATTCCTTGGAAAGTGTTGGTATGGAAGGCACCCATGGATACAGTTAGCCATGGAAAGTGAAAGTATGGTGGAAAAATAAATAAACATTATTTTCTGTTTGGGAACCGCCTATGATATATCTAGCATGGTAAGTATTGGGAAATACTCGATCGTTTTCGTTGACAGGAAAAGCATGCCACCCAAAATGTTTTATCTCTATTTTTTTCGCTTTGAGCTCTGGCATCTCTACAAATCCCTACTTCCCTTTGCGAAGGGCCTTTCTATTTACTTCATGCAATTTTTTAAATTTTTCGAGTCTACATCTTCTCTTATAAAGCACCAACTAAGGGGCACTATGATGGTACTTGAGCATTGGGTGTAGCTAATATGCGAGTGTGTTTCATGAATGGATCAATGATTGAGCATAATGGGCTCACTACAATAACAAAAAAACCATATAGCAACACATATGCACCAACGATACCCAAACATTCGTTGTTTGTTCAACCTCCCACCTCCCGCACCTACAGCTAACCTCCTCATTCCCCTAGCCACCCATGCGTCAAAACATCAGGCACCAAATTGTAGAAAAAAATGTTACTTTTCTATCCACCATCTCCCCCTCTCACTGATTCCTCTCCCTCTCTCACGGTCTCAGCCAACCTCCATCGCCATGATGCTGCCGCCGCCACTTCCAATTTTTTTTGACGACCGGCTACCGGCGCCACCACCAGCCAGCGCCACCGCGAGACCCCAGCCTTCATGATGGCTGACCAGGCCGCGATATTGGCGCCGAGCAGCCGCCGCCGCCCAACTTTCCCGACCAGATCTGGGTCCAAGGCCACACGAGATTAGCAACTCCTGCACCACCGACCTCCACCTCTCCACTGCAAGCAGGCACCATCATCGGCCCCCCGGAGGAGCCACCCTGACACCGCAGCTGCTGTGAACCCCACCGCACAGACCACCACCCGCCACCAGGTCCCCCAACTCAGGAGCGTGAAACTTGACTCCGGGAGAAACGGATCCATTTGTCGTCGGCTCTGCGTAGGATTTGCCCACCAGAGGCTCTAGCGACGGTGAGAGGAATAAGGAGATGGAGCCTACAATATCGAGCGCTGGTAACAACACACATCACATGCACAATTCCTCTCAATCTTTATATTACAAGATAGCTATAACAACTTGCTCTTTAGCTTTTTATTCTTTAAGAGCACATTGTAGAAGAAATATTGATCTGCATATCATAGGTTTGGTTGCAACACACCTTCAGTTCAAACCAACAACAATGATAATGAAGTGTACCCTGTTGATTGATTTGGAGCACACACAGATGAATTGTGGTGCACACCATTGCAAGGTGTCGAAGTATGGATTGTCGCCATAGCACCATACCTTCCTTTCATATATACACACAATTTATTCTTAACCCTAGTGCCACGAATGGCCGGCGTGCTTCTCTCACCTATGGTTTGTATGCCCACTACCTCGAGTCTACCCACGCGCTGTTGCACGCTCGGGCCTGACGGTGCTGCGCCTCCCCCGCTACCTTGTGACGACATTAATCTGGACTGTAGGTTGGATCTGAAACAAATTGCTTTATAGGTGCATAATGTAAATTTGATTCAGTTGTTGATGCTTTTCCCCTTGTATTTTCAAGATAAAACATGCATTGATCCTATGATGAACTCTTTTAACATCATCAGGTCTGTTCTGGAGGATATGGAGGAGGTCCAGTCTGCCTCAACATTGGCTTCTGGTTGTCATACCATGAATTCTCCAAGCCCTGCAAATCACTTCTCTGTTGGAGTTGTACTACTCCATGACAGGGAGGTTAGTAGGACAACTTTGCTGGCCACCAATAAGATTTGTGTCTGACTATATCTAATTAAAATTTCCACCTGTATATCATCATGTGATTTTTACTAGATGTCAGCTAACAGTTTATTAGTCTCTAAATACTTGCAGTAGCCGTGATTTTGGTATGAAATTGTCCTATAGGTCTTGTTTCAAACAGTTGAAAGTAGATGCACAAATAAATAAGATTATGTATCTTAGCTTTCCTTGCCTAATTTGTAGGGTATTAACTTGCTTTATGGCGTGCAGCTTGTGGGCAGATGGATATGTACAGCTTACCGCATCATCGGAGAATGTGAGGCAACCCATTTGCTTCCCTGATTAGGTATTTTGTACATTCCCATATTTTCCCCATTCCAACATTTTGTACAGTCCTATATGTATTGATGATCAGTTATTCAATGACATGGCAAACGATACATGATTAGGAAGCTAAAAGGTCACAAAGATCAAATTATCTTGATATATGATATGCCACATTGACATTGACGACTTATGGGTAGTGTTTCTTGAAACTGTGCAAGTACTAACAAAAAACTATTCAGCCCTGGTCTTCTTTTATTCAGGCTGTTCAACCATTACATAGGTCACCTCTAATGCATTTTCATAAATATGTATTCAACTTTTGTACTAGGCTGGTCTTGAAGAACTAAATAGTGGCACATCAATTTCTTTTTTTCTATAAACATATTGGATCGCACCTTCTCTATAAACAAAACTCCCCTACATTTTCCTAGAGAAGCCCAAACCAATTTACGCCGCCATCTACGGCATACTAGACGAGGTTCACGAGTCATCTCTTCTAAATCTCCATTTGTGGCTCATGTCCTCATCTCAGAATGGGGCGGTGCTGTGGTTAGAGAGAAACCAGACTTTAAATTTCTATAGTGGCTCAGTCAGGTATGGTACCTATGATTTATCTTTCCTAGCTTCTAATGGATTATCCAATCATGTCATGTCTTCTATACTAATTTGGGCGTGATCTTGTCTGTAATAATTAGATCATGCTATCCTACAAGGCCAAGTGAGCGGCTCAGGCCAAGCATGATGGCAAGCGAAACTGGATGAGAAAGTTGTCCCACAACTCCCCTTTTCCATTTCATAGTTCATTATGTATGTCTTGGTCTTTTTTGCATGAGTTGACAATGCCAACCATCCCAAATATGATGATGCATTTCTTTTTTTCTTGTTGCTTGTACAGGTACTGAGAATGTTAATCAGGGATTGAAAAAATCTAACATGTGACATTGTAGTTCTCAGGTAACTACAAAGTTTTGTGTGATGGTTTTTTGGCTACTGGTGTTGATATTTTTTCTTCTAATATATCATACTCCCTTCGTCCCAAAATAAGTGACTCAACTTTGTACTAGCTTTAGTACAATGTCGAGCCACTTATTTTGGGACGGAGGGAGTAGCTAGCAAGTAAAACAAATTAATGTAGAATACTTTGGAAGGTGGAAATATACAATTCTTTATAGTCGACATTACTGTTACCTACTTACCATTTAGTTGGTAGTTGAATTCATCTCATTATTAATATAATATAATCTTTGGATAATTGTTAGTAGTAAATACATGATGATGGTAGTTAATAGTGAACATTCACATTTGATTGAACAAAGATACTTGGTGTTTTAATATGTACTCTTCTAAGTTATTTGTAAGAAATAACTAAGCTTATGTCTTTTCTCCCAACCTTATTTTCTTGACACTTGGTAATTTTTATGTGGATCCATTTTGGTACAATGCATATCATGTATATTTGAAAACTTCAAATTTCAAATTTATGCCTAAATAGTATTATGGTTTTTTCTTTGTAGGTTGAGGAGTTCAATACTTGATGATTACTTGGATCCTTGGATAATTTAGGCTGATGTTTGGCACTTGGATGAGAACGAAGACACTTCATAGAATTTCCAAATTTTGTATCTTGTAAAATGTTATATTTTCCAAGAAACTGATGTACTCCTAATTGATGATACTTGCATTGCAATGTAACAGATTGTGACATTGAATCAATATATTAGTTTGATTTCTAGTCTATCGAATCTTACTAAAGTTGTACCTTGTACTACAAGTTCAAAAAAATGTGTCATGTACTACTATTTGAAGAACCTACAATTATAAATAATCACGTTTGGAGGTTATTCTATTTGTGCGAATAGCAACGCATATAAGCGTTGGGTGTATCTGTTGTCGATTTGCAACACATTATTCCTTAGATTACCAACGGATCTATATACGTTGTTGTAGACCCTTCCAACGCCACCAAAGGCAACGCATAATAATCCGTTGGTGTAGCCCCTAGCAACACTTATATGGACAAAAGGCAACACGTCGATACGTCGCTAAAGGGGGGTTCTTGTTGTAGTGGCTAGGGATAACTTGCTTTAGTGTTGATATTTTGAAATACATGGTTGCTTGTTGATATGTTTGAGTATTGAAATCCTCATGTCAAAACTAGACTATTGCTTTGAATCATATAAAAATCCAAATGTCCATGCTACAAAGAAAAGAATATGAGATGAACATGTTAGGCAGCATTCCACATCAAAAAAAATTGTTTTTATCATTTACCAACCCGAGGACGAGTAGGAATTAAGCTTGGGGATGCTGATTCGTCTCCAATGTATCTATAATTTTTGATTGTTTCATGCTGTTATATTGTCATTCTTGAATGTTTTAAAATCTTTTATATCAATTTTATATCATTTTTTGGGACTAACCTATTGATATAGTGCCAAGTGCCAGTTGTTGTTTTCTACTTGTTTTTTACATCGCATGAAATCAATACTCAAACAGAGTCCAAACGCAGCGAAACTTTTTGTGGATTTTTTTGGGCGAAAGAAATACCGAAGAGGGGACCGAGGTGAGCGCAAGACACCAGCTTACGCCTGGGCTGATGGGTTGAACCCACCTCGGTGCATCCAGGTGGGTCTCCTGTGTATGCGGTGTTGGAACTCACCCACAGGAACGATCACATCAAATCATGACGAATACGCACACACAAAAACTTTTGCCAAAGGCATGTGTCGTGCCACTCTTTTTTCCTCTTTTATGTTTTCCTTTTTTGACTCACGTTGTTACAAATCTCACGCACCTTACCATCTATATATAGATGCAAGACCTGACTCCACGCCACTGACCTGAACTCAAAATTCCTAATCTACACGGTCAGATACTAGCAAAGCTAACTGGACTCAAACTGCTACCTACACATACACAATGGCTAGATTCCTAATCGTATTAGACTAGAACTAGTACACTAATCACCGGCAAGCCTGATTGCAACAGTGCTAGTTTTAACTAACATAACTTATGTTTGATTACTCCAACATTCACCCCTTAATCCAAACATCTGATTCTTTACCGGACGAGATACACAGACAACCACATGTCCAAATTCTCACACCGGTTGCCTCCGGTGACGGGACTAACCGGACTACAACTTCTCTCTTCTTGAAACAGTAGCCACTACTTCATCACCATCTCTTTTTTGACCGAATTTTAGACCGGAACCAACGATTATCCGGACTACCAGCCATGCTGCCACATCTTAGCGTGCTACATGCAGACTAAACGCATAGCCTCATGCAGGAACTCAACTTAATTGGTGCTCATCCATCTTCTTCGTCTTCTCATTGGTTGCTTGTGCACGGGGAGACACATCTTTTCACCCGCCACATCTTTTTCTTTGTCGTTGGTGACACAACTTACCAAACCACACCTCCTGTCCAGCAGCAACACAACTCGCTATATACGTGCAAATCATCTCCACCATATATGAACTCGCCAGAACTCCACCACCACGAACGGAAACGCAAGGCACAAATTCCTTTTTCCGCCCGTTCTCACTCGCAATTCTCCTCCACTAGTGACGCATCTCAACTATAGCAGAAGACTCACACACCTGAGCTCTTGGACGCACCTTACAAGAACTCATGTGCACACCTTGATGACGGCTCACAACTTCAACATCTCCACCTTGCACCCTCCAACTATGACCTCGATGATTTTCTCGGTATCACAACTTCGGTACCTCCATAGCCATGAACGATCACCAACGCCTTGTCAACGACAGCCTTGTCGCCCTCCTCCAAGTTGTTCCGCCGAATGCCAATCACTCGTCACCTCGCTTGCGACAGACCCTCACCACCTTCTTGTCGTCGCTCTGACGAATGACTATCTCTTGTCCTCCACGTCGCTGCACCACCCAACGACTATATCACCTGCTCCTCGTTGCTACACCAGACTGTATTGCCCGCCCCAAGGCGCTAGTCGGGTCCCACCTCGGGGCAAGCGCGCGGCTTGAAATCGACCTTGCTCTAGATACCAGTTAGGAATTTTGAGTTCAAGTTGGTGGCGTGGAGTCAGGTCCTTCATCTATATAGAGATGGGCAGGTGCGTGAGATTTGTAACACTGTGAGTCAAAAAAAGAGAAAATAAAAGAGGAAAAAAGAGAGCCACGACACGTGCCTTTGGCAAAAGTTTTTGTGTGTGCGTGTTCGTCGTGATTTGGTGTGGTCGAGTTCCAACATGCAGGAGCTACCACGCGACAGGCCGACCATGTCTCTGGTGCTCATGATGCTATGCAGACATCTCGAGCTTCCCGCTCCAAAGCATGCCGTGTTCTTTGTCGAAAGAGCCCCTGCCGACGACAAGGATACCGAATCGGGGAACCACTTGACTTATACTGAATTGGAAGGCAGGTAGCCAGGTTTTGGATTGAGCCCTTGGTTCAGGTTGTTGATGTTTGTGTCTATGGATTACTGCCAAAGATGGTGTTTCAGTGTGGCTGTTCCATTGTTGCCCTTCGTGTTACCGATAGCGCTTTCCAAAATTTATTAATCTACTTATAATTTTGGAGAAATATGTATGTTGGGTATACTGATTGTTGCACCTAAGAGGGTCTGTCATCTCTTGCTTGAAATAATTTTTATTTTGAGTTTCCTTTTGTTGTATATTTTGTTGTTTTGTAGGATAAACTGTCATGTTTGAGCGAGCAGACTATGTTGGGTAGGTGTGGGCTGTGGTATTTTTTTTGAGGATCGTGTGGGCTGCGGTATTGGAATGATAATTAAGGATAGTATAACTGCACCTTATCCCTTCTCTCACAGCAAATTGGGTTTTCGGCCGTTCGTTTTTCTGATTTGAGAGTTTCTGGCCGACAGATTTCCCACATACCGCCATCTATCCCGCACTGGCCCAGCTGTCCTATGGGCTGATGTTCCATAGGCCGAATCGAAGCCTTCTGGTTAACTGGACCACCGGCCAGCCCATTCATCTAACCCCGACTTCGCTCAAGGGTCCAGCAAAGCGGGATACAGAAGAGTGGTCGGATCGAGCGAAGTCGCCGGAGCAATTGGGGTTAGATGAATGGGCTGGGGTTAGATAAGACCTCTTCCAATGCAAAGGTGCTTAGATGAGATGCTAAGTGCATTAAATATCTTAGCAACTCATCTCCCCAATGCATAGGTGCTTAACTTGTTGTTGCTAAGCACACTTTATTTAATGAGTTAGCATCTAAAGTCTTTCATGCATTGGTCAAGTTGTTTCATTTAAGTGGTTTGCCTAGGTTCTCACGCTTGGCATTGGTTCTTCCTGGGTCACTAAAGTGCTATCTCCACTCATTAAATGTTGCGTCATGTCATTTTTTCGCTTATGTGGCATGCTTAGCGCCTGTCCATCGTGGAGCATTGGAAGGGACCTAAGGAGAAGGGTGGCAACCGTTGTGACACTCCAAAAATTTTGATTTGGTTTTTATCAAATTCTTTATTTGATTTGAAGGAGGCTATTTAAAATCTTTCTAAAGAAAGACTCTCCTTCTCAAAAATTTCACTTATGACAAATATTTTATTTTGGGTCATCCTCAACCTTGATGTTTGGTATTGAAGGCTTTTCATTTGGTGTTGACTCATCACAATTAATTTTGGAAAGTTTTTCAATTAAAAAGAAATCCTATGGGTTTTGGATTTATTCTTTTAATTCAAACCATTCTCTTTTGCCATGCCTCATGTTGAAATTTTTCTTCCAAAACCCCTCCCTCCACTTTGGGTCAAGTCAAGTATCCAATCCCAGCAAGCTCAACCCATTTTTGTTTTTTATTCTATTTATTTTACCCTCAAAACAATTTCTTCATTTATTTTGGACCTAGGTGATTTACAAAGGAAGTACCAGATTACCTTTGAGTTTTGATCCCAAACAAACTCCTCTGACTAGTCCTTAGTACCCCCAACCTAGATCCATCAAGATCCACTCTTCCATAATTCAAAATTTTCAAATTTTGGTTGCTGCAAGTTTGGACCAGATTTGCCAGTTTTGGTGAAATACATTATTTTTCTTCTCCAAAAATTCTGAGATAAATCAGGCAGCCCCTAGATGCATCAAGAGACCACCTCACCAAAGATCAGCTCCAAAAAATTCTCCACATGCCAAAATCATTTCATCGAACAGTTGGCGTACACTGTTTATGTCAAGTTCAGAAATTCAGAGATACAGTTCTGCCGTCAGTGCCGTTTTCTTCAGAGCGCGGCGTCAATCTCACCAGTGCCCACTCTGGCGCGATGCTCACTGCTCCTCCTCCTTATCCAGTGCGCCACACGGCCATTTGGACGGGCACCAGCGTCGGTGGCGACGTGTCTCGCCTGCGCCGGCGTCTTCTGCGGTGGCAGAGCCACCCGTGGCGGCCAGCAGGGGCCGGCCCTGCCTTTCGGCGCCGTCCAGCACCGCCCAAGCCACCCGAAGCCTCCGCATGGCTGTCCACTTGCCTGTGCACGCTGCAGCACCGTCGCCGTGGCCTGAGAGGCGCAGAGCACGCTCCCTACCGCCGACGAGCCCGTGAGCCGTTCCGTCGGAAACTTGGAGTATCACCCAAGGCAGACCAAGCTTAGCACTTGAATGGAACTAGTAGACCATCGCGATGATGCCTAGCCCCCTAAATCACCTGACAGACCACTGCCTCGCCATAATCATCGCCAGAGTTATCCCGTTCTCGGCCACCGCCTCGGACCGGCTATAAAAGGAGCCCTCGAGCTCGTTCTTGACCCAGCGCCACTCCTCCACCTCACCAGAGCTCCGCCTAGCCACTAGGAGGACCTCGAGGAGGTCTCCTTCTCGACTCCGGCCGCCCCGATCCGCCTCGGGCCCCGGCGCGATTCACTCAGGTGAGACCACCCCCGCCTCCCAGACCGTGCCAGTTGCCTCCTACCACACCCAACGCTCTAACCCGAGCCCCAATTCGACTTTTGCAGCCCTCCCCGGTGAGATCCATCACCACCCGAACCGCCGTCCGCTGGAGTAGAGGCCGCCGTCGACGTGCTGCTCGCCGACGACCAACTCCACCACCCACAAGTGCGGAAGGACTCAGTGAACCCGTGGGTACCCTCCTTTCCCCCTACCTCACCGTGGATCGCCGCCGGCGACCACCACAGCCCTCGGGCGCCGGCGACTCTGTTCTGAAGTTCAAACCTGACGGATGGGACCCCCCGTCAGCTTTTTCTTCTTTTTGAACCATTTTCTGAAAACTCCTTCGGGCAAAATACGCTTTCTAACTGAAACGTTTTTCTGTCTTTTTCTAAACTACCGCCTGGAAACTTTCTGTTTCATTACAGATAAGTCCCTGGACTAAAAAGTAATAACTTTTAAACAAAAGATGATTTTGAATTGATTCTTTTCCTGCCATCTTTATTTTTCTGTCTAGTTTTTTATCATATCTATTTGAAAAATATTTTGAACACTTTTTGTGCACGCACGATATTTACGTAGTATCCTATTTTCTTTTATACCGTAGATACCGACGGAGGTGACGGAGACGCAAACTTTACCGAGCTAGACTTCGACTACTCCGAACCTGGCAAGCATGTTTGAACCTTTGATATGATGAGTGTTTTGCATGTTTGCTTGAGTAGTTACTTCATGGCATGTTTATATAAGCACCTGTAAGTGTTATATTGCATGCAAGGCAACTACAAGTGAGCTTCGAAACTTGATGTGTCATTTGATGAGAGGTAACATGATCATGTGGTGACATGAAAGGTGGTAAGATGGTATTGTTGAAGCATGCCAGTCTTATGTCAACCGTTTAACTCCAGTATTAATGTGGATCAAGTCACGTTACCGTCCGTCCCCTTTTTTTGTGCTGCCACATGTTTTCTGCAAAGAATACGGTTTAGTAAGTTGCGAACCTCTTTCCACGTACACACCAAATAGAGGGGCCGTGATGAGGGTTCCATGGCCCTGGATTAAAGCCCGTCATCCGGTCAGGGGGCATGGGTGTTTCCGTTTGGGACCGAGAGGGGGGCACCCCTTAGCGCGCGCGATATAAATTTGATCCCATGCTATTCGAGGTTGTGGCCTCCCCGTCTTAAAGTTTTCTTGAACGTTGCCTAGGGTGACCCCTGGCAACGGGATGTGGAATGGGTGTGTGCTAGTTAGATGTGTTTACTTCTAAAATACCGTAAACAGAACTAGTCCCTTGTGACTAATGAAATCCGTTGGCTGTGGTTAAAGAGTACAAACTCTGCAGAGTCAAAACCATTCGAGTAACCGTATCTATGGTCAAGGACTATGTTCAACTTATCTATGTCAGTCTCAGTTTCAGTCTCAGTGATAATCTCCGGTGAATAAACATGAGTGTTAAACCCGGCTGAATGTTATTCCTGTGAATGGACTAACCAGTTTATTATTATGTACTGAGTATTTCCTTGGAGTGATTTAAACTCATGAATTTATTGAATATCAATGATGAAATATAAGCCCTTTATGAGATGTCGCTAAGACGTCCGACTGTGGCACTCTTATTATTTACTTTTGGTATAAGCCCATTATGTGATGTCGCTCAGACGTCCGACTGTGGCACTCTTATTATTTACTTTTGGTATAAGCCCTTTATGTGATGTCGCTCAGACGTTCGACTGTGGCACTCTTGTTATTTACTTTCGATATGACCCCTTTATGTGATGTCGCTCAGACGTCCGACTGTGGCATCCCTGTTATTTACTTTCATTATAAGCCCTTTTCGAGATGTCGCTTAAGACGTCCGACTGTGGCACGCACTGTCATTTACCATTCAATATAAGCCCTTTATGCGGTGTCGCCCTGACGCCCGACTGCGGCATGTTAATTTATTTTTACCTTTCGAGGCGTCGCTTCAGACACCCGATCGGTCTTCAGTTATTTTTGGGATTTTGGGAGGACTACCGCCTGACTTCCTTTTTATTTAATATGCCGTGCAAATTTATTATCTAAGTGTGCATTGCTAACTGGTCATGTGCATAATGTTTGCATTTGTTATATCTTATGTCCGGACTGTCTTGCGAGTACATTCAAAGTACTCACCTGGCTTGTTGATTTAGCCAGATGTTGACGAAGGCGATCTTATGGATGAAGAGTACGATAGTGAGTCCGACGCCTAGAGGAGTCCCAGTCAGTCTCGTGCGATCCTGGAATTGGTCACTTGTATCATATACGCTTCCGCTACCTGAATAAAATCATCGAGCCTCACTCCGGCTCGATGAGCTGTAAGATTTAGGAGTCATGTCACCCACTTCACTGTGACATATCCACCACCACTTTTATTATGAGTCAGTAGTATGCCACCATACCCTTGTGTCATATCCGCCCTTATGTATAATATTGGCATGCTTGTAATAAATTATTGAGCAGCCTCAGCTCAACCTTGTATAATATTTAGTACTTCTGGATTTCTGTATCAAGGATTTATCTACCAGTGAGGAGGGTTCTCCTATACTGGAAGTATAAGGGTCGGTTTCTCAATAAATGTTTTTATTGGAAAACTGGTCGTGACAACCGTGACTTTCCACCTCGCCTTGCGGCCGCTCATTGTAGTCCGATAAGGAGAAGGGGTGCAGCGGCGGCAAGGACGGGAAGGGTGGCAAGGACAAGGAGAAGAAGGTCCCGCCCCCGCTCTCCATGGTCACCGTCGTGCTCAAGATCGATATGCATTGCAGCGTCTGCGCCCAACGCATCCGCGCCTCCGCCTGCCGCTTCCCAGGTGCGAACACGATCCTCTCTTTATCCCTCCCCAACGCATGTTTCTCTCTGTTTCTTGCGGTTTCTGATGATGATTCGCTCGGTGGGTGTGCGTGTTGACCTGCATGGGTGGGGGGCGTGGCCATGGGGGTGAACAGGCGAGCTGCCACCCAAGATATTCCCCTTTCCATTCTCAATCTGGGAGCCCTAGCTCTTCCATGATGCCAGAGTTGCAGGTACATCTGGCCTGCTTCAGTTTAGTCATAGTGTTTTTTTTCCATTTTCCAGGTTGTGTATAAAGAGAAGAGGAAGCAAGTAGCGGAGGAGATGGGCGATGCAATGAGAGCTACTGGATAATAGAGCAAGGGATTCAAAGCATGACATGGGCATACTTGCCGCATTTAGAAGAGATGCGGACCATGAAGGTACGATCTGGGCATCTTGCCATTCTCTTAAGTTCACTTAACCTGTACTTCAACATGCACATGAAGGTATCATCCGACTACTGACATTGTTTTATTGTGATGTTTACAGTCTAGACTCTAGACATGCTGGAGTCTCCGTTCACTAGTAGAAAAAAGGGCTTATGTTCGGGCCAGATAAGCTCATTAGTTCCGGTTCGGTCACGAACTGGGACCCATGGGCCCACTGGTCCTGGTTCGTGAGGCCAGGGGGCCTGCCGGGCCTAGTGGGGGCATTGGTCCCGGTTCGTCTGGCCCCTTTGGTCCCGGTTGGTGGGACGAACCGGGACCAATGGGCCTTGCTCCTGGCCCACCACCATTGGTCCCGGTTGGTGGCTTGAACCGGGACCAAAGGCTGCCCTTTAGTCCCGGTTCAAGCCACGAACCAGGACCAATGAGATGCCTATATATACCCTCTCGCATAAGAGTAGAGCACAGTGCTCTGTTTTTTCTGGTCGGCGAGGGGAGGGCTTTGTGGTGCTCTAGCTCACCTCGTATGACACGAGGTGTTCGATGGAATGCCCGAGCCACACTAATTAAGCTTTCTCCTCTCCAAGCTCGACCTCCAAGCTCCATTTTCCTCAATATTTGTATCGGTTTAGCGGTCCGTCACGTCCCGTCCCCGTCTTCACCGCCGTCGATCGCTCGCGCCGATCTCATCGTCGGCACTACCGTGGTGAGCCTCTTGTTCTTATCTTCTTTCTGAAAGGAAAAAAATTCTTACTTGTATGTTTAGATAGATACTTGTATAATTTTCTTCTTTTTATTATTGCTTCTTATTATATAGATCTATATGTTGTTAGATGAGAACTATGTATGTACTTTGGTTTAAATGTGATGATGAACTTCTATTAATTTGGTCACTTAATTATCTATTTATGATGTTCTGTAATAGTTTTTGACACACTTCATTATATATAATGCACGCAGATGAACCGACAATGGATGTATGGTGACAGACACACCTCCGAGTACATTAAGGGCGTGCATAATTTTCTCGAAGTGGCTGAGGCAAACAAGCAGAATGGTTTTATGTGTTGTCCATGCCCTATATGTGGGAATACGAAGGCTTACTTTGACTCGAAAATCATTCGCACCCACCTGCTTTATAAGGGTTTCATGCCACAGTATAATGTTTGGACCAAGCACGGAGAAATAGGGGTTGTGATGGAAGATAGCAAAGAAGAAGAGGACGATGACAACTATGTGCCCCCTGAATACGGTGATGCTGCAACGGGGGAAGCTATTGAAGATCAAGAGGAACCAGACGATGTGCCCGATGATGATCTCCGCCGGGTCATTGTTGATGCAAGGAGACAGTGCGAAAGTCAAAAGGAGAAGCTCAAGTTCGATCGCATGTTAGAGGATCACAAAAAAGGTTTGTACCCTAATTGCGAAGATGGAAACACAAAGCTCGGTACCATACTGGAATTGCTGCAGTGGAAGGTAGAGAATGGTGTGCCTGACAAAGGATTTGAGAAGCTACTAAAATATTGAAGAAGATGCTTCCAAAGGATAATGAATTGCCCGAAAGTATGTATGCAACAAAGAAGGTTGTATGCCCTCTAGGATTGGAGGTGCAGAAGATACATGCATGCCCTAATGACTGCATCCTGTACTGTGGTGCGTACGAGGATTCGAACGCATGCCCGGTATGCGGTGCATTGTGATATAAGATCAGACGAGATGTCCCTGGTGATGTTGATGGCAAGCGCCCCAGGGTTCCTGCCAAGGTGATGTGGGATGCTCCTATAATAGCATGGTTGAAATGCCTGTTCAGAAACAAAGAGCATGCCAAGTTGACGCGATGGCACAGAGAGGACCGTAAGAAAGACGAGAAGTTGAGAGCACCCGCTGATGGGTCGTAGTGGAGAAAAATCGAAAGTACTAGGAGGATTTTGCAGGTGACGCAAGGAACGTATGGTTTGGTTTAAGCACAGATGGCATTAATCCTTTCGGGGAGCAGAGCAGCAATCACAGCACCGGACCCGTGACTCTATGTATCTATAACCTTCCTCCTTGGCTGTGCATGAAGCGGAAGTTCATTATGATGCAAGTTCTCATCCAAGGCCCTAAGCAACCAGGCAACAACATTGATGTGTACCCAAGGCCATTAGTTGAAGAACTTTTACAACTATGGATTGGAAACGATGTACGTGCATGGGATGAGCACAAACAGGAGGAATTTGACCTGCATGTGTTGCTGTTTGTCACCATCAATGATTGGCCTGCTCTCAGTAACCTTTTAGGACAGACAAACAAGGGATACCATGCATGCACGCACTGTTTAGATGACACCGAAAGTGTATACCTGGACAAATGCAGGAAGAATGTGTACCTGGGGCATCGTCGATTCCTTCCGATCAACCATCAATGTCAAAAGAAAGGCAAGCACTTCAAAGGCGAGGTAGATCACCGGAATAAGCCCGCCATGCGTACCGGTGATCACGTACTTGCTATGGTCAATGATTTAAAAGTAATCTTCGGAAAGGGTGCCTGCGGACTATCTGTTCCGAATGACGCTGAGGATCACACACCCATGTGGAAGAAGAAATCTATATTTTGGGACCTACCCTACTGGAAAGACCTAGAGGTCTGCTGTCCAATCGACGTGATGCACGTGACGAAGAACCTTTACGTGAACCTGCTAGGCTTATTGGGCGTGTATGGGAAGACAAAAGATACACCGGAGGCACGGGAGGACCTGCAATGTTTGCACGAAAAAGACGGCATGCCTCCAAAGCAGTATGAAGGTGATGCCAACTACACTCTTACCAAAGAAGAGAAGGAAATCTTCTTTGAATGCCTGCTCAGTATGAAGGTCCTGTCTGGCTACTCGTCAAATATAAAGGGAATAATAAATATGGTAGAGAAAAAGTTCCAAAACCTAAAGTCTCATGACTACCACGTGATTATGATGCAACTGCTTCCGGTTGCATTGAGGGGGCTTCTACCGAAAAACGTTCGATTAGCCATTGTGAAGCTATGTTCATTCCTCAATGCAATCTCTTAGAAAGTGATCGATCCAGAAATCCTACCAAGGTTAAGGAGTGATGTGGCACAATGTCTTGTCAGTTTTGAGCTGGTGTTCCCACCATCCTTCTTCAATATCATGACGCATGTCCTAGTTCATCTAGTCAATGAGATTGTCGTTCTGGACCTGTATTTCTACACAATATGTTCCCCTTTGAGAGGTTCATGGGAATCCAAAAGAAACATGTCCGTAACTGCGCTAGGCCAGAAGGAAGCATCTCCATGGGCCATCAAACAGAGGATGTCATTGGGTTTTGTGTTGACTTCATTCCTGACCTTAAGAAGATAGGTCTCCCTCAATCGCGGTATGAGGGGAGACTGGGTGGAAAAGGCACGCTAGGAGGGGACTCAATAATATGTAGGGACGGGCATTCTTTGTCTCAAGCACACTACATGGTTCTATAGAACTCTACCTTGGTGACCCCGTATGTCGATGAACACAAGAACATTCTGCGCTCCAAACACCCGGACCAGTGTGATGACTGGATTACATGTGAACACATCAGGAGTTTCGGCAGTTGGTTCCAAACACGTCTCAGGTGTGACAACACAGTTTCTGATGACCTGTACTCATTGGCAAGGGAACCATCTTCGACTGTAATGACTTACAAAGGGTACGAGATAAATGGGAATGCATTTTACACAATCGCCCAAGATGAAAAGAGCACCAGCCAAAACAGTGGTGTCCCATTTGATGCAGCAACCAAGAGGGGAAAGGACACATATTATGGTCACATATTGGACATATGGGAACTTGACTATGGATATGATATTAAGGTCCCTTTGTTTAAGTGCAAATGGGTCAATCTGTCAAGAGGCAGGGTACAGGTAGACCCACAGTACAGAATGAGAACAATGGATCTGAACAATCTGGGGTACACAGACGAGCCATTAGTCCTAGCCAATGATGTGGCGCAGGTTTTCTATGTGAAGGACATGTCTACGAAACCGAGAAAAATAAAAGATAAGGAAGCAGATACATCATACGATGATCCAAAGCGCCACATAGTTCTTTCAGGAAAAAGAGACATCGTGGGATTGGAGGGCAAGACAGACGTGTCTGAAGATTATGAAAAGTTTCATGAAATTCCTCCCTTCAAAGTCAAGGCTGGCCCAAGCACCCTGTTAAACGATGAAGATTATCCATGGTTACGGCGCAATAAGCAAAGAACAAAAGCGAAGAAAAAGTGAAGACTTTCTATCAACAACTATTATGATGATGCCTTCGACGATGTAGAATATCACTACAGTTACATTTGAACAAATGAAATCCCTTTGTAACAGATGAGTTTTTGTTCGAAATCCAGATACTTCCAAAGAGATTGTCTGTTTTGTACACGAAGTGCATCCAGTATTTGTCGTAACCCTCTCAACTTTTTAACACATGCTATGTGGGTGAAATGATGATACCATGCCAACTTTCAACCTTTTCAGAGTTCATTTGAAATGCTTTTCAATTTCAGGGATCAACTAAAAAGGTTTTATAAACCTCTAGTATTATTTAAACTAAAGTTATATAAAATTTATGCAACTAAAATTATCAAAGTATTTTTTGTTCAAAACATTAAAAGCAAAAAGAATTTTCATCAAATAAATAAATAAAGCAAAAAAGAAAAGAAAATAAATAAGTAGAAACAAAATAAAATAAATAAGTAGAAACAAAATAAACTTTAATAAATAAGAAGAAACAAAATAAACTTTAATAAAGTAAAATAAATAAACATTAATAAAATAAATAAAAATAGCAACAGTAAATAGAAACAAAATAAAATAAATAAAGCAAAAAAAAGAATTTTCATAAAATAAATAAAAAGCAAAAAAGAAAAGAAAATAAATAAGTAGAAACAAAATAAACTTTAATAAAGTAAAATAAATAAACTTTAATAAAATAAATAAAAATAGCAACAGTAAGTAGAAACAAAATATAATAAATAAGGCAAAAAAAAGTGCCACCTACTGGGCCACCACGGCCTGAAACGACTAGAAACCCAACCATGGGCCAGGATTCAGGCCCATAGAATGCCCAGTAGGCCCACGGGCACAGCATGACACAGATTATGCCCGAAAGCGTGCAGTTGAGAGGAGCTCGAGGGGGTGGGCGCAGCAGCGCTTATAAACCACTCTCGAGCTCTCTCAACTAGCAAGGTGGGACTAAACTTTGGCCGCAATGTAGGCAACACAGTGCCTTTGGTCCCGATTGGTGGCACCAACCGGGACTAAATGGGTGCATTTGTACCGGTTCGTGGTACCAACCGGGACCAATGGCCCCCCCCTTTAGTCACAGTTGGTGCCACCAACCGGGACCAAAGGCCTTTGCTTCCCGCCCTTTGGTCTGCTTGAAAGAGACCTTTGGTCCCGGTTGGTGGCACCAACCAGGACTAAAGGGGGGCACTGGTACCGGTTGGTGCCACGAACCAGGACCAATGCTCTGGCTATATAAGCCAACACTTTGCAAATTTCAGCAGTTTCTCATTCTCCCCGCCGCCGACGCCGCCCTCTGCCCCGACGCGCTGCTCCTCGTCGTTGTTGCCGCGCCCGTCGTTGCACCGCCCCTGCCCCCGACCACACCGTCGCCGTCGCCGCGCCATCGCCATCGCTGTCGCCCTCGCCGCCGCCCTCACGCCTCGCCGCCCCTACCCGACGCAGGGCCGCCCGGCCCTGCCCGACGCCAGACCGCCCGACCCGCCACCGTTGTCGCTGTTGCCCTGCCCCGCCCCCTTCGTTGCCGTCGCCCCCTGCCTCGAGCGCGCGCCCCCTGCCCCGTCGATGTCATCACCATTGCCGTCCTCGCCGCCGACCCATGATACGTCTCCAACGTATCTATAATTTTTGATTGTTCCATGCTATTATATTACCCCTTTTGGATGTTTATGGGCTTTATTTTACACATTTATATCATTTTTGGGACTAACCTACTAACCGGAGGCCCAACCCATAATGTTGTTTTATTGTCTGTTTCAATATTTCGAAGAAAAGGAATATCAAACGGAGTCCAAACGGAACGAAACCTTCGGCATCGTGATTTTTTGGAAGAATATCATCCTAGAGACTTGGAGTTCACGTCAGAAGATCCTCGAGGAGGCCAGGAGATAGCCCCCCCTACTAGGCGCGCCTCCCTATCTCGTGGGCCCCTCGAGCACCTCCCGACCAACTTCTTTCGCCTACATAAGCCTACGTACCCTAAAAACATCGAATATCAAGATAGATCGACTTCGCCGCCGCAAGCCCTCAGAGCCATCAAAACCTCTCGAGCCCATTCCGCACCGCCAGGGGGAATCCATCATGGTGGCCATCTTCATCATTGCGACGCCTCCATGACGAGGAGGGAGTAGTTCACCCTCGGGGCTGAGGGTATGTACCAGTAGCTATGTGTTTGATCTCTCTCTCTCTCTCGTTTTCTCTCTATGGCACAATCTTGATCTATCGCGAGCTTTGCTATTATAGTTGGATCTTATGATGTTTCTCCCCCCTCTACTCTCTTGTGATGAATTGTGTATCCCTCTTGAAGTTATCTTATCGGATTGAGTCTTTATTTGAGAACACTTGATGTATGTCTTGCTGTGTTTATCTGTGGTGACAATGGGATATCACGTGCCACTTTATGTATGTTTTGGTGACCAACTTGCGGGTTCCGCCCATGAACCTATGCATAGGGGTTGGCACACGTTTTCTTGACTCTCTGGTAGAAACTTTGGGGCGCTCTTTGAAGTACTTTGTGTTGGTTGGATGAATCTGAGATTGTGTGATGCATATCGTATAATCATGCCCACGGATACTTGAGGTGACAATGGAGTATCTAGGTGACATTAGGGTTTTGGTTGATTTGTGTCTGAAAGTGTTATTCTAGTACGAACTCTTGAATAGATTGATCTGAAAGAATAACTTTGAGGTGGTTTCATACCCTACCATAATCTCTACGTTTGTTCTCCGCTATTAGTGGCTTTGGAGTGACTCTTTGTTGCATGTTGAGGGATTGTTATATGATCTATCTATGTTATTATTGTTGCGAGAACTTGCACTAGTGAAAGTATGAACCCTATGCCTTGTTTCCTATCATTGCAATACCGTTTACGCTCACTTTTATCATTAGTTACCTTTCTATTTTTATAATTTCAGATTACAAAAACCTATATCTACTATCCATATTGCACTTGTATCACCATCTCTTCGCCGAACTAGGGCACCTATACAATTTACCATTGTATTGGGTGTGTTGGGGACACAAGAGACTCTTTGTTATTTGGTTGTAGGGTTGTTTGAGAGAGACCATCTTCATCCTACACCTCCCACGGATTGATAAACCTTAGGTCATCCACTTGAGGGAAATTTGCTACTGTCCTACAAACCTGTGCACTTACAGGCCCAACAATTTTGTACAAGAAAAAGGTTGCGTAGTAGACATCAACCCCGCGCCCCTGCCCCTCCTCACCTTGGTCCGACCGCCCGCCCTATTTTTTTCATATATATGATGATATATATGCTTGTTTTTTCATATATATGCTTATTTTTTCATATATATGATGATATATATGCTTGTTATCATAATTGTTTTTGTTCATACATATGATGATTTTTTTGTAGAATATGATGTTTTTTTCATAAATGATCATATATATGATGTATGCATGGATGTGGATGGAATATGATGTTTTTTTGTTCATAGAATATGATGTTTTTTTATTCATAGATTTTTCTTTTGTTCATGAGAGAGGCAGGGACATAGAGGAAGTTGTACTGTTTAGGGTTAGGGTCGTCGAGGAAGAAGGAAAATAAGGAAAAAGAATAAAAGAGGAAGAAGGAAGAAGGAGAAGAAGAGGAGAAAAAAGCTAGAAGAGGAAGAAGAAGAAAAATAAGAGAAGAAGAAGGAATAGAGGAGAAGAAGAAAAAATAGAAATTTTTTCTTCTTCTCCTCCATTCCTTCTTCTTCTCCTTTTTTTCTTCTATTTTTCTTCTTCTTCTTCTTCTCTTTTTTTTCTTCTTCTCCTCTTTCCTTCTTATTCTTCTTCTTCTTATTATTATTATTATTATTATTATTATTATTATTATTATTATTATTATTATTATTATTATTATTATTATTATTATTATTATTCTTTTTATCGGGAACGAGGGTGTCGAGGATCGCCGAGGGGTCGAGAGTCGGGAACTAGGCTAGAGGGTCGAGGGTCACAGAGGGGTCGAGGGTGTCGAGGATCGCCGAGGGTTCGAGGGTTCGAGGCTCAAGGGTTCGAGGGTCAAGGTGTCGAGGGTTCTAGGGTCGAGGGTTTGAGGGTTCTAGGGTCGAGGGTTCGAGGGTTCGAGGGTAGTCGAGGGTCGAGGGTCGTCGAGGGGTCGAGGATCGCCGAGGGGTCGAGAGGTTGCCTAGTGTCAAAGTATTGAAGAAATCCATGGCTTCATCATTAGCCGGAAGTAACCGGGGCATGATGGTGCAAGTCCTCAAAGTTCTCGGAATGGAGTCCCGGATAGGATAATCTGCCTTTTGGTACAAATTTCAGCAAAGGCCTTCCAAATAGCCATATTCAGAAGGCTCTTGCTGTACTTTGTACCAAAAGGCGAATTATCCTATCTGGGATTCCGTTCCAGAATAACTTTGGAGAGCTTCGTACCATCATGCGCCTGTTACTTTTGCCTAATGATGAAGACATGGTTTTGTTGAATCCTTTGACACTAGACAAACGTGACATGAGGGGGTCGAGAGTCGGTAACTAGGGTAGAGGGTCGTGGATCACCGAGCGGTCGAGGGTCGTGAACTAGCTAGGGTCGAGGGTCGAGGATCACCGAGGGGTCGAGAGGTTGCCTACTGTCAAAGTATTGAAGAAATCCATGGCTTCATCATTAGCTGGAAGTAACCGGGGCATGATGGTACGCAGTTCTCCAAAGTTATTCTGGAACGGAGTCTCAGATAGGATAATCCGCCTTTTGGTATAAATTTCAGCAAATGCCTTCCAAATAGCGATATTCAGAAGGCTCTTGCTGTACTTTGTACCAAAAAGCGAATTATCCTATCTGGGATTTCGTTCCAGAATAACTTTGGAGAGCTTCGTACCATCATGCGCCTATTACTTTTGCCTAATGATGAAGACATGGTTTGTTGAATCCTTTGACACTAGACAAATGTGACATGAGGGGGTCGAGAGTTGGGAACTAGGGTAGAGGGTCGTGGATCGCCGAGCGGTCGAGGGTCGTGAACTAGCTAGGGTCGAGGATCGCCGAGGGGTCGAGAGGTTGCCTACTGTCAAAGTATTGAAGAAATCCATGGCTTCATCATTAGCCGGAAGTAACCGGGGCATGATGGTACGAAGTTCTCCAAAGTTATTCTGGAGCGGAGTCCTAGATAGGATAATCCGCCTTTTGGTACAAATTTCAGCAAATGCCTTCCAAATAGCGATATTCGGAAGGCTCTTGCTATACTTTGTACCAAAAAGCAAATTATCCTATCTGGGATTCCGTTCTAGAATAACTTTGGAGAGCTTTGTACCATCATGCGCCTGTTACTTTCGCCTAATGATGAAGACATGGTTTTGTTGAATCCTTTGACACTAGACAAACGTGACATGAGGTGGTCAAGGGTCAGGAACTAGGGTAGAGGGTCATGGATCACGGAACGGTCGAGAGTCGTGAACTAGCTAGGGTCAAGGGTCGTGGATCGCCGAGGTGTCAAGAGGTTGCCTAGTGTCAAAGTATTGAAGAAATCCATGGCTTCATCATTAGTCGGAAGTAACTGGGGGATGATGGTACGAAGTTCTGCAAAGTTATTCTGGAACGGAGTCCCGGATAGGATAATCCGCCTTTTGGTACAAATTTCAGCAAAGGCCTTCCAAATAGCGATATTCGGAAGGCTTGATGTACTTTGTACCAAAAAGCAAATTATCCTATCTGGGATTCCATTCCAGAATAACTTCGGAGAGCTTCGTACCATCATGCGCCTATTACTTTCTGTTGGGGAACGTAGTAATTTCAAAAAAATTCCTACGCACATGCAAGATCATGGTGATGGCATAGCAATGAGAGGGAGAGTGTTGTCCACGTACCCTCGTAGACCGTAAGCGGAAGCGTTATGACAACGCGGTTGATGTAGTCGTACGTCTTCACGATCCGATGGATCCAAGCACCGAACGTACAGCACCTCCGAGTTCAGCACACGTTCAGCTCGATGACGATCCCCGGTCTCCGATCCAGCAAAGCTTCGGGGATGAGTTCCATCAGCACGACCGCGTGGTGACGATGATGATGTTCTACCGGCGCAGGGCTTCGCCTAAACTCCGCGACGATGTGACCGAGGTGGAATATGGTGGAGGGGGGCACCGCACACGGCTAAGGAACGATCAGTAGATCAACTTGTGTGTCCTAGGGTGCCCCCCCGCCCCCGTATATAAAGGAGCCAGGTGGAGGAGGCGGCCGGCCAATGAGGGCGCGCCAAGGGGGAGTCCTACTCCCACTGGGAGTAGGACTCCCTTCTTTCCTAGTTGGAGTAGGAAAAGGGGGAAGGAGGAGGAAGAGGAGAAGAAAGGGGGGGCCGCCCCCTTCTCCTTGTCCTATTCGGACTAGGGAGGGTAGGGGGCGCAGCCCACCTCTTTCCTCCTCTCCTCTTCTCCCTTATGGCCCATGAAGGCCCAATAACCCCCGGGAGGGTTCAGTAACCCCCGGTACTCGAAGAAATGCGGATTTCACCCGGAACACTTCCGATGTCCAAACATAGGCTTCCAATATATCAATCTTTATGTCTCGACCATTTTGAGACTCCTCGTCATGTCCATGATCACATCCGGGACTCCGAACAAACTTCGGTACATCAAAACTTATAAACTCATAATAAAACTGTCATCGTAACGTTAAGCGTGCGGACCCTACGGGTTCGAGAACTATGTAGACATGACCTAGAACTATTCTCGGTCAATAACCAATAGCGGAACCTGGGTGCCCATATTGGTTCCTGCATATTCTACGAAGATCTTTATCGGCCAAACCGCATAACAACATACGTTGTTCCCTTTGTCATCGGTATGTTACTTGCTCGAGATTTGATCATCGGTATCCAATACCTAGTTCAATCTCGTTACCGGCGAGTCTCTTTACTTGTTACGTAATGCATCATTCCGTAACTAACTCATTAGCTACATTGCTTGCAAGGCTTATATTGATGTGCATTACCGAGAGGGCCCAGAGATACCTCTCCGACAATCGGAGTGACAAAACCTAATCTCGAAATACGCCAACTCAACATGTACCTTCGGAGACACCTCTAGTACTCCTTTATAATCACCCAGTTACGTTGTGATGTTTGGTAGTACCCAAAGTGTTCCTCCGGTAAACGGGAGTTGCATAATCTCATAGTTACAGGAACATGTATAAGTCATGAAGAAAGCAATAGCAATATACTAAACAATCAAGTGCTAGGCTAACGGAATGGGTCATGTCAATCGCATCATTCTCCTAATGATGTGATCCCATTAATCAAATGACAACACATGTCTATGGTTAGAAACATAACCATCTTTGATTAATGAGCTAGTAAAGTAGAGGCATACTAGTGACTATATGTTTGTCTATGTATTCACACATGTATCATGTTTCCGGTTAATACAATTCTAGCATGAATAATAAACATTTATCATGATATGAGGAAATAAATAATAACTTTATTATTGCCTCTAGGGCATATTTCCTTCAGTCTCCCACTTGCACTAGAGTCAATAATCTAGATTACATAGTAATGATTCTAACACCCATGGAGTCTTGGTGCTGATCATGTTTTGCTCGTGAGAGAGGCTTAGTCAACGGTGCGCAACATTCAGATCCGTATGTATTTTGCAAATCTCTATGTCTCCCACTTGGACTTGGTCCCGGATGGAATTGAAGCGTCTCTTGATGTGCTTGGTCCTCTTGTGAAATCTGGATTCCTTTGCCAAGGCAATTGCACCAGTATTGTCACAGAAGATCTTCATTGGTCCCGATGCACTTGGTATGACACCTAGATCGGAAATGAACTCCTTCATCTAGACTACTTCATTTGCTGCTTCCGAAGCAGCTATGTACTCCGCTTCACATGTAGATCCCGCCACGACGCTTTGTTTAGAACTGCACCAACTTACAGCTCCACCGTTTAATAAAAACACGTATCCGGTTTGCGATTTAGAATCGTCCGGATCAGTGTCAAAGCTTGCATCAACGTAACCATTTACGACTAGCTCTTTGTCACCTTCATATACGAGAAACATATCCTTAGTCCTTTTCAGGTATTTCAGGATGTTCTTGACCGCTGTCCAATGATCCACTCCTGGATTACTTTGGTACCTTCCTGCCAAGCTTATTGCTAAGCATACGTCAGGTCTGGTACACAGCATTGCATACATGATAGAGCCTATGGCTGAAGCATAGGGAACATCTTTCATTTTCTCTCTATCTTCTGCTATGTTCGGGCATTGAGTCTGACTCAACTTCACACCTTGAAGCACGGGCAAGAACCCTTTCTTTGCGTGATCCATTTTGAACTTGTTCAAAATTTTATCAAGGTATGTGCTTTGTGAAAGTCCTATCAAGCGTCTTGATCTATCTCTATAAATCTTGATGCCCAATATGTAAGCAGCTTCACCGAGGTCTTTCATCAAAAAACTTTTATTCAAGTATCCCTTTATGCTATCCAGAAATTCTATATCATTTCCAATTAATAATATGTCATCTACTTATAATATCAGAAATGCTACAGAGCTCCCACTCACTTTCTTGTAAATACAGGCTTCTCCAAAAGTCTGTATAAAGCCATATGCTTTGATCACACAATCAAAACATTTATTCCAACTCCGAGATGCTTGCACCTGTCCATAAATGGATCGCTGGAGCTTGCACACTTTGTTAGGACCTTTTGGATCAACAAAACCTTCTGGTTGCATCATATACAACTCTTCTTCCAGAAATCCATTCAAGAATGCAGTTTTGACATCCATTTGCCAAATTTCATAATCATAAAATGCAGCAATAGCTAACATGATTCGGATAGACTTAAGCATCGCTACGGGTGAGAAAGTCTCATCGTAATCAACCCCTTGAACTTGTCGAAAACCTTTCGCAACAAGTCGAGTTTTATAGATAGTTACATTACCATCAACGTCAGTCTTCTTCTTAAAGATCCATTTATTCTCAATGGCTTGCCAATCATTGGGCAAGTCAACCAAAGTCCATACTTTGTTCTCATACATGGATCCCATCTCAGATTTCATGGCCTCTAGCCATTTTGCGGAATCTGGGCTCATCATCGCTTCCTCATAGTTCGTAGGTTCATCATGGTCAAGTAACATGACTTCCGAATAGGATTACCGTACCACTCTGTGCGGATCTTACTCGTGGACCTACGAGGTTCAAGAGAAACTTGATCTCAAGTTTCATGATCAATATCATTAGCTTCCTCACTAATTGGTGTAGTTGTCACAGACCCGGTTCTTGTGATGAACTACTTTCCAATAAAGGAGCAGATCTGTTATCTCATCAAGTTCTACTTTCCTCCCACTCACTTCTTTCGAGAGAAACTCCTTTCTAGAAAGGATCCGATTTAGCAACGAAAATCTTGCCATCGATCTGTGATAGAAGGTGTACCCAATAGTCTCTTTTGGGTATCCTATGAAGACACATTTTCGATTTGGGTTCGAGCTTATCCGGTTGAAGTTTCTTCACATAAGCATCGCAACCCCAAACTTTAAGAAACGACAACTTTGGTTTCTTGCCAAACCACAGTTCATAAGGCGTCGTCTCAACGGATTTTGATGGTGCCCTATTTAACGTGAATACGGCCGCCTCTAAAGCATAACCCCAAAACGATAGCGGTAAATCAAGAAGAGACATCATAGATCGCACCATATCTAGTAAAGTACGACATAACGCTCGTCACACCATTTCGTTGTGGTGTTCCTGTGGCGTGAGTTGCGAAACTATCCGCATTGTTTCAAGTGTAGACCAAACTCATAACTCAAATATTCTCCTCCACGATCAGATCGTAGAAATTTAATTTTCTTGTTACGATGATTTTCCACTTCACTCTGAAATTCTTTGAACTTTTCAAATGTTTCAGACTTGTGTTTCATTAAGTAGATATACCCATATCTGCTCAAATCATCTATGAAGGTGAGAAAATAACGATACATGCCGCGAGCCTCAATATTCATTGGACCACAAGCATCAGTATGTATGATTTCCAACAAATCAGTTGCTCACTCCATAGTTCCGGAGAACGGCATTTTAGTCATCTTGCCCATGAGGCACGGTTCGCAAGTACCAAGTGATTCATAATAAAGTGATTCCAAAAGCCCATCAGTATGGAGTTTCTTCATGCGTTTTACACCGATATGACCTAAACGGCAGTGCCACAAATAAGTTGCACTATCATTATCAACTCTGCATCTTTTGGTTTCAACACTATGAATATGTGTATCACTACTATCGAGATTCAATAAAAATAGACCACTCTTCAAGGGTGCATGACCATAAAAGATATTACTCATATAAATAGAACAACCATTATTCTCTGATTTAAATGAATAACCGTCTCGCATCAAACAAGATCCAGATATAATGTTCATGCTCAACGCTGGCACCAAATAACAATTATTTAGGTCTAAAACTAATCCCGATGGTAGATGTAGAGGTAGCGTGCCGACCGTGATCACATCGACTTTGGAAACATTTCCCACGCGCATTGTCACCTCGTCCTTAGCCAATCTTTGCTTAATCCGTAGTTCCTGTTTCAAGTTGCAAATATTAACAATGTAACCAGATCAAATACCTGTGTACTATCATGAGCACTAGTAAGGTACACATTAATAACATGTATATAACATATACCTTTGTTCACTTTGCCATCCTTCTTATCCGCCAAATACTTGGGGCAGTTCCGCCGAGTGTCCACTGCTTGCAAGAGAAGCACTCGGCCTCGTGCTTAGGTCCAGACTTGGGTTTCTTCTCTTGAGCAGCAACTTGTTTGTTGTTCTTCTTAAAGTTCCCTTCTTCTTCCCTTTGCCCTTTTCTTGAAACTGGTGGTCTTGTTAACCATCAACACTTGATGCTCCTTCTTGATTTCTACCTCCGCTGCTTTTAGCATTGCGAAGAGCTTGGGAATAGTCTTGTCCATCCCTTGCATATTATAGTTCATCACGAAGCTCTTGTAGCTTGGTGGCGTGATTGAAGAATTTCGTTAATGACACTATCATTAGGAAGATTAACTCCCAGCTTGAATCAAGTGATTATTATACCCGCACATTTTGAGTATATGTTCACCGACGTAACTATTCTCCTCCATCTTGCAGCTATAGAACTTATTGGAGACTTCATATCTCTCAATCCGGCATTTGCTTGAAATATTAACTTCAACTCTCGAACATCTCATATGCTCCATGACGCTCAAATCGTCGGTGAAGACCCGGTTCTAAGCCGAAGCATGGCACACTGAACTATCGAGTAGTCATCAGCTTTGCTCGCCAGACGTTTTAACGCCGCGGTTGCATCAAGAAAGAGTTCGGCACCTAGCGGTGCTTCCGTGACATACTCTTCTCAGGCAGCAATGAGGATAATCCTCAAAGTTACGTGTCGTGGTTCTAGGTCCGATAAAGAGAATGGGGGTAGGTATGGAGAGGCAAGATCCTAGCTATGGAGCAGTTGTAAACACAAGGGATGTACGAGTTCAGCCCTTCTGAGGAAGTAACAGCCCCACGCCTCGGAGCCCGGAGGCGGTCGATCGGATTATGGGTGTATGGATTACAGGGTGCGAACCCTTTACACCGAGGAGGGGGTGGCTTATATAGTGTCCGCTGCAGACCCTCCGCCCTCAAGAATGCAGGTTTAAAGTACATTAAGGCTAGGCGCATCGTAACGCCTACATAAAGTGTCCTAAATGCCATAAAGACTACTTAATTACATACCGTTTGGACGCAGAGTGGCTCTTGATCTCCTGGTGGTTGAGTCAGTCTTCATGGTTGAGTCCTTCGAGTCCGTCGAGTGAAGTCCCTCTTGGTCGACTGGAAGGCAGTTTCCTCTGAGGGTGTCCTTGGGAAGGGTACTTAGGTCAGGTCTATGACCCTACCCTAGGTACATGACTTCATCATTAGCCCCCGAATGGATCGAGGTTTGAGTGAGGAAGGAGTTGATAATATTTCCGACCTGCTTTTGTGTTCTGGACATGCATCATCTTGGACCAATAATCTCTTCATTGATAACAAAGAACTTTTCTTTCAACATTTTGATCCATTCTTTTCTCTCATCGAGTGAACTTTTGAACTTAGTAATTTCCGAGTGACGGGTCGCAGGAAATCTCTTGTCTGACAGATTGATCTGCTGTTGGCGGATTTTGTGGGATCCGAATTTTGGGAAGCGCGTGAAGCGGGGCGGACTGTGGCGCTCGGATGGGATAGGGCATAGACGCCTCGATTCCGCTACCGCCTTTTTTCACTCACGATCGCGCAGACGCTGATCGCTTTCGGATGTGATTGGATTGCTCGGCCCACTTGTCATCCACTCGGAAGCGGCCCTATAAAATGTGCCCGGCGAGGGTTTTTGAACAGTACCTCCCCACTTCCCCTTCTGTCCTCTCCGCCTCCGCCCACGGCACCTACTCTCGCCTCCACCCAACCACTCCTCGTACGTTTCATCGGCGACAATGGTGAAGGAGAAGACGGCGGCGCTGGAGCGCGCAAAGAAGGCGACAGCGACGGGGAAGGTGAAAGGGAGAGCGACCAGTCGGGGCGGATCCTTGTCAAGGTCCCGCCTGCCGCACGGTTGGGTTCAAGGGGATTGGATCCACTCGACCATCACCGAGAGGGATCTCACGGAGATGGCCAATGAGGGTTTGATCCCCCACGGAGCAGCGAGGCTCCCAGGGAACGAGTGGCAACCACAGCCACAGGAGGGTGAGTGTGTTCTTCTGGCTACCCACGTCGACCGTGGGTTCTCCCTGCCTCCGAGTGTTTTCTTTCGTGGTTTCTTGAATTTCTTTGGGGTGCAACTCCACCACTTCAATCCAAACTCCATCGCCTACCTTGCTACCTTCGTGTCCATGTGCGAGAACTTCCTGGGCTGTCGACCGAACTGGGTTCTGTTCAAGCACATATTCACTTGTCGTTCTCAGACAGAGAAAAAGGCGAGTCCAGATGACGATAGGACCAAGGTTATTCAGATGTGCGGGGGTCTGGGGATTCAGATGAGGAGCAAGAGCACCTTTCCGGCCATGACCCTCCCCGAGTCGGTCAGAGGATGGCAGTCGACTTGGTTCTACTGCCAAGACGAGTTGACACCGGGGTAGTCGACTGGTCTCCCTCCATTCTCCATGGACCGAGTGAACAAGCCCTCTTCTCTAAAGGTGCTCCCTAAGGAGAAAGCCCAAGTGAAGATGTTGATGGAGCGTGTAGTCCAGCTAGTTCGGGAAGGAGTGACGGGTATGGACCTTCTGGAGGTCTTCCTTAGGCGGTGCATCCAACCACTTCAGTACCGAGGCCATTGTATGTGGCTGTACTGTGGAACCGAAGATGAAACTCGGATCCATCCAGAAGCAGTCGACGATGCCACACTGGAGAGGTGGATGGCCGCGATCACAGGGAATAAAGACAACCCTCGAGGAGCCAGGAGGATTCCGCCACTCGACCATTCTTGCACTCCAAACAAGGTATGCCCACTTTTATCTCCAATTGTATTCTTGCCATACTTGTTCTGCTTTTGCTGCAAATTGGTCGATTGATCTTTGTTCCGTTGTCTGTCAGGCCACCACCGAACTATACTCGATGCCCAATGGAGCACAGACGCTGACTGAGGAGGAGGAAGGAAGTGGGGGCAAAAGTCAAGAGGACTGGGATTCAGACGCTGCTGATGACGATGAAGATGACGACTCTGATGGGGAGGAAGAAGAGGAGGAGGAGGAGGAAGTTGCACCGCCTCGCTCGGAAAGGCGCTCAAAGCTCGTCCATGACCCTGCGATCGAGCGTGGTAAGGGGGTCGCAACTGTCGCTCAGTCGACCAAGTGCCCTCGAACCACTTCTCCGGCACCGACCGAGAAAGCTCCGAAGCAATCCAGGGTGGCACCGTCGAAGCCGGCCAAGGTCTTGCCGAAGATGAAGATGGTGATCCCCACTATCTCAGGGTAATGATGCCACTTGAGTTTTTTCTATTTCCCATGAATTTATTCTTGGTCGACTCATGAATCAACCGACTGACTTTTGGAATTGCAGCGCTGCTACTTCTGATACCTCGGCCAGGGCTGATGATCATGAGATGGAAGATGCTGCCACCTCAAAGCCTGGTATTACTCTTATAGTTCCGTCTTTAGTCGATTGGCTCTTGGTCTCTAACTTTGATTCTTTTCAGAGTTCGCCTAATGTCGTTATCACTCTTCCCGACAACGACGATGAGGAGCCGCTGAAGCAAAGGAGGAGCAGGAAAACGCTCTGGCGGCAAGGTGACTCAGAGGTGCCGCCGTCGAGACACCGGTCGCGGAGGGAGGAAACACCACTCGACCTATCAGATCCTTTGCGGTGCCGCTGGCGAGTGCTCACCCAGCGCCGTCGAAAAGTGCTGCACAGCCTTCACTTTTCTCGACCCACTACGTCCCAGAGGACCAAGCCAGTGCTGCAAAAGAAGCAATACGCCAGGCGGGAGTCATGATGGAGCAGGTGAAGGCCATCCGGGAAGCTAGCCAGGCAGCCTATGACGCCAGTTCCGCTCTTCAAAGCAACGTTCAGGTCAGTCCATCATCGCCTGTTTTGTTAGGATATGATATCTGAAAATTCTTCATTCTGAAATCCATAGTGATTGTCGTCCTACACCCACTGGGTGTGTTGATTGGAATTCCGGGTTAGTGGGGGCACGCTGAGTGTAGCCACTGGGTGTAGTCCCCAAGGCTATGGTGGACTGCTGGCAGTCGACCATAGTCTTTATGTCTTGAACTTTTTCCTTCATTCGATTAGGTCGAACGGATTTTCAGACCGGTGGGGGCACGCTGAGTGCACCCACTGGGTGTAGTCCCCGAGACTGTGGTCGATCACGGGCATTGACTACGCCCCAAGAATACGTCCTGTTTTTTTTGTTGGTCGATTGGTCGACTCTTCCTTGATAGAACTAGTGGGGGCATGCTGAGTGCACCCACTGGGTGTAGTCCCCGAGACTATGGTCGAATGTTTGCATTCGGCCGTAGTCTTAGAAACGTATGGTTTTTCCTTAGTCACTCGGAAGTGAATTGTCTTTGACATCTGTCGATTGGTTCTTCGTAGAAATCCTGCAACCTTGCGGCTCGTTACACCGAGTTGGAGAACAAACATATCCAACTCGAGCTTGATCTGAAGCAGGTCCAGGAGAATTTGGCAAAGGCAAAGGAAGAAGCTAAAGATATGTTTGGTGAGGCCTCGATGACTGCCTTTGCCCTTCATTTGTTTCAAAGTCTGACCTTGCTGTAACTTTGCAGGCAAAGTGAAGGAGGCCCAGAGGAAGAAAGACCTTGAGTTAGCTGAGATGCAAAAGACAGCTTTAGAGAAGACCAAGCTCGCAGACGAGAAGTTGGCTTCGGTCACCAAACTTGAAGAAGAAAACACCAATCTGAAAGCTGCTCTTGATGTTGCCAATAAGGAAGTGAGTCGACTGAAAAGTGACAAGATTGCCCTGAATGACAAAGCCAGTGAGCTGGTTGGGAAGAAGAACGATCTCGAAGCTTATCTGGGCGGACTCGCCAAGAAGTTATTCCTCATGCTCGAAGGTAATCTTATCAAACGAGTATTTTAACTGTGATCTTTCCATTCGACTGTTGTCCTGAATCGGTGGCTGTGCTTGCAGAATTTTGCCAGAATTTTGAAAAGGAAACTGGTCGACTGAAGCCAAACCTAGACCCCATCAACTCTCCCGTGAATGATGAGGTTGCCATGAACGTACTCCGACTTGAATCTTGTGTTGCCGCCGTCGTTGATTATCTCGCAAGGCTGAAGGTCGCTACTTCCCGCATCGACGCTGCACTCTGGCCCAGAGAGACGCTCCACAATGACCTCGAGTCTCTGATGAGTCGACTGAACACAGTCCCAGGTCGAATGCAGGAGTGGAAGAAGTCTTCTGCTAGGTGCGGTGCAGATGTCGCTCTGTGTCTGGCCCGAGTTCATTGCAAGGATGCATGAGAGGACAAGCTGGCGGATCTTCGGGTGGCTAACACCAAGAAGCATGATTTCCGGTCTTTCATGGAGACTTTCATTGCCGCTGCCACTCGGATCGCGGATGGAATCGACCTTGATGAGATTGTTGCACCTTCCAGCCCTCCACAGGAGGGGTAAAAAACTTCTCTAGCTCGACACTTTAAATTTGCCTCGGTATGCCGAGTGATTTCTGTAACCGACAAACCTTAACAGGCTTAGCGCCTGAGCACTTTCGGTTCCGTTAAGTATCTATCCGAACATGGATTCGACGTTTGAATATGCTTGCATTTGGTTTGAGATGTCTTTTGCAGGTTAAAGCGAGGTGCTTATTGCAATCGACTTGTTCCCCAATTCACTTAGGCAGGTGCCGGGCTGCGGCTAAGCCTCTGAGTGGGAGGTGTGCTCTCCACTCGGTAAGATTTTCAAAACTTAGGCGAGCACGGGGCTGTAGCTAAGCCCCCGAGTGGGAGGTGTGCTCCACACTCAGTAGGATTTTCAAAACTTAGGCGAGCACTGGGCTGCAGCTAAGCCCCCCGAGTGGGAGGTCTGCTCCACACTCGGTAGGATTTTCAAAACTTAGGCGAGCACTGGGCTGCAGCTAAGCCCCCGAGTGGGAGGTCTGCTCTCCACTCGGTAGGATTTTCAAAACTTAGGCGAGCACTGGGCTGCAGCTAAGCCTCCGAGTGGGAGGTCTGCTCTCCACTCGGTAGGATTTTCAAAACTTAGGCGAGCATTGGGCTGCAGCTAAGCCTCTGAGTGGGAGGTCTGCTCTCCACTCGGTAGGGTTTTCACGTTGTACTTGTGGCGTAGCTCGAAGGAGAGGGTCACAGTCGACCTGCACCTTGTCCTTCTTATGCACCAAGACGCTGTACTTGTGGCGAGCTCAAAGGAGAGGGTCATGATCGACCTGCACTCGCCCTTCTTGCGACCAAGACGTTGTACTTGTGGCGAGCTCAAGGAGAGGGTCGCAATCGACCTGCACCTCGCCCTCCTTATGACTGCACGTTGTACTTGTGGCGAGGCTCAAGGAGAGGGTCGCAATGACCTGCACCTCGTCCTTCTTATGCATCAAGATGTTGTACTTGTGGCGAGCTCGGAGGAGAGGGTCGCATCGACCTGCACCTCGTCCTCCCACGACCGACGTTGTACTTGTGGCGAGCTCAAGGAGAGGGTCGCAATGACCTGCACCTTGTCCTTCTTGCACCACACGCTGTACTTGTGGCGAGCTCAGAGGAGAGGGTCGCAATCGACCTGCACCTCATCCTCCCACGACCGACGTTGTACTTGTGGCGAGCTCAAGGAGAGGGTCGAGTCGACCTGCACCTCATCCTTCTTATGCACCGACGCTGTACTTGTGGCGTAGCTCGGAGGAGAGGGTCGCAGTCGACCTGCACCTTGTCCTTCTTGCGACCGCATGTTGAATTTGAACTTAGGCGAGTACTTGGACTGCAGCTAAGCCTCCGAGTGGGAGTCTGGCTCACCACTCGGTAGGATTTTATTGAAACTTAGGCGAGTACTTGGACTGCAGCTAAGCCCCCGAGTGGGAGTCTGGCTCACCACTCGGTAGGATTTTATTGAAACTTAGGCGAAACGGATTCGCAGCTAAGCCCCCGAGTGGGAGGCTGGCTCACCACTCGGTAAGGATTTTTTTTACAAACTTAGGCGAAACGGATTCGCAGCTAAGCCACCCATTGAGGGGGAATTTTAGCGAAAAAATAGAAGTGACAAAAATCATTGGGGAAATTATGACACTATTATCTCGCAAAACATGAACTACAGAAGTACTTTTATTACAACTCATCCGAGTGAAAACTTAAGTGTAAAATGGGCGGAGTAACTCCGCGTTCCAAGCTCGGGGCTCATCGATATTGTGCTCGACGTTGTATAGACGGTACGCTCCGTTGTGGAGAACCTTTGTGACAATGAAGGGTCCTTCCCAAGAAGGAGCAAGCTTGTGTGGTTTCTTCTGATCCACTCGGAGAACCAAATCTCCTTCCTGGAAGGCTCGACTCTTCACGTTTTTGGCGTGGAAACGACGCAAGTCTTGTTGGTAGATGGTCGATCGGATCAGAGCCATCTCCCTTTCTTCCTCTAGGAGGTCGACTGCATCTTGCCGTGCTTGTTCTGCTTCAGCTTCAGTATAGAGCTCAACCCGAGGAGCGTTGTGGAGCAGATCACTCGGTAAGACCGCCTCAGCTCCATAGACCAAGAAGAATGGAGTTCTTCCGGTCGACCTGTTAGGCTAGGCCCCACAGCACCGAGGGGAGTTCATTGACCCATGCTCCAGCCGCATGCTTGAGGTCACGCATCAGTCGGGGTTTCAACCCTTTGAGGATAAAGCCGTTGGCCCGCTCCGCTTGTCCATTCGACCGGGATGGGCGATCAAGCGTAGTCGACTTCGTGTGCCTTGAGATGTGTAGAATGCTCTGAATTCCTCCGAATCGAAGTTTGATCCATTGTTAGTGATGATGCTGTGCGGGACTCCATATCTGAATATCAGTTCTCTGATGAAGCTGACAGCAGTACCGCGTCGAGGTTCTTGATGGGTTTAGCCTCAATCCACTTGGTGAACTTGTCGACTGCCACCAGTACATGCGTAAAACCGCTTCGACCTGTCCTCAAGGGACCCACCATATCCAACGCCCACACTGCGAAGGGCCAGACGAGTGGTATGGTCTTCAGAGCTGACGCTGGCTTGTGTGACATGTTGGAGTAAAACTGACATCCCTCGCACTTGTCCACTATCTCCTTTGCCATCTCATTAGCCCTTGGCCAGTAAAATCCGGCTCGGTATGCTTTGGCCACGATGGTCCGAGAGGACGCATGATGGCCACAGGTCCCCGAGTGGATATCCTCAAGAATTATTCGACCTTCTTCTGGCGTTATGCACTTCTGACCAACTCCAGTCGCGTTCTCTCTGTATAGTTGCCCCCTGATCACAGTAAAGGCTTTGGATCGGCGGACGATCTATCGAGCCTCTTCTTCGTCCTCTGGGAGCTCTTTTCTTAAGATATACGCGATATATGGAACCGTCCAATCGGGAGTGATCACTAAAGCCTCCATGAACAAGTCGACCACCGCTAGAACTTCAACCGCAGTCGGATCTGTGGCACTCTTGGGCTGCGGAGCTTCTTCAGTAAAAGGATCTTCTTTGACTGATGGAGTATGGATATGCTCCAAGAACACACCACTTGGGAATGGCTTCTCTTGAACCTATCTTTGCCAAATCATCACCGCTTGATTTTTCATCGGGGTATATGATGGAGCTCTAACCCTCAAACTTCTTCTCAAGCTTCCTCATCTGCATTATAAAGATCCGGTCATGGCTGGGATTCTAACGCCCCACTCCTTCATTACTTGGTCGACCACCAAATCTGAGTCGCCATAAACCATAAGGCGGCGGATGCCGAGTGAAATGGCCATGCGCAACCCATACAAAAGGGCCTCAGATCTGCCTCATTGTTGGAGGAATCAAAGTGAATCGAGCACATATCCGAGCTTATCTCCTCCGGGGAAACTAAGACTACCCCAAAGACCGAACCATTTAACATCTTCGAGCTATCAAAAACATGGTCCAATGCTCCGAGTGAACTTGAGTCGGCTGTCTGCTGTTCGATCCACTCGGCGAGGAAATCTGCTATTGCTTGGGACTTAATGGCTTTTGCCTCAAACTTGATATCAAGGGAAGGAGTTCAATCGCCCATTTCGCCACTCGACCCGCCAGCTCACAGTGTAATCTCGAAAGTGGAGCGTCGCTGATGACTATAATAGAATGATCAGAGAAATAATGAGAAACCTTCTTCGTGGTCATGTAGATCCCATACACAAGCTTCTGATAATGAGGATATCTTTGCTTTGATCGAGTCAGAACTTCAGAGAGATAATACACTGGGCGCTGAACTTTGAAGGCTTTCCCTTCTTCTTCCCGCTCGACCATAAGTATTGTACTGACGACTTGTCCTGTGGCTGCAATATAAAGCAACAGAGGCTCTTTGCTGATTGGAGCAGCCAGCACCGGCTGGGTGGAGAGTAGAGCTATTAGCTCTGCAAACGCTGCATCAGCTTCAGGAGTCCACTTGAACCTGTCTGCCTTCTTCATCAGTCGGTAAAGAGGCAATGCCTTTTCACCGAGGCGAGAGATGAATCGACTTAACACGGCCAAGCATCCAAGAAGTTTCGACGCGTGCACTCGCATTGTATGCTTCATTGAGTATAGTGCCAACTTTTTTTGGATTAGCGTCGATTCCTCATTCGGAAATGAGAAAACCGAGTAACTTTCCACCTGGAACTCCAAATGTGCACTTTGATGGATTGAGCTTGATATCATACCTCCTGAGATTGGCAAATGTTTCAGCAAGGTCAGTCAATAGGTCGGAACCCTTTCGTGACTTGACCACAATATCATCCATGTACGCTTCAACGTTCCGACTAATTTGAGTGAGTAAACACTTCTCAATCATCCTCATTAACGTGGCTCCGGCGTTCTTGAGGCCGAATGGCGTGGTGATATAACAGAAGCACCCGAATGGAGTGATGAAAGCTGTTTTTGTCTCATCAGGTCCGTACAGATGGATCTGATGGTACCCGGAATAGGCGTCTAGAAAAGACAATCTCTCGCATCCCGCAGTCGAGTCGACAATTTGATCGATGCGAGGGAGAGGAAAATGATCTTTCGGGCAGGCCCGATTGATGTGTTTGAAGTCGATGCACATGCGGAGTGACTTGTCCTTCTTGGGAACGATGACGACATTGGCGAGCCACTCGGAGTGGTATATCTCTCGGATAAATCCTGCCGCCAATAGTCGAGCCACTTCCTCACCAATGGCTTTTTCTTCCGACGGCGGACCGCCGAAGATGTTCTTTGACTGGTTTTGCGGCTGAGTCGACTCTAAGGCGATGCTCAGCCAGTCCCCTGGGAACACCCGGCATGTCAGCTGGCTTCCATGCGAAGATGTCCCAGTTCTCACGGAGGAACTGGATGAGCGCTTCTTCCTATTTAGGGTCGAGTGTCGCGGAAATATGGGTCGGAGCTGCATTGGGGTCGGTCGGGTGAATGTGAACGGGCATTGTCTCAACGGACGACTGAAACGCTGACTCTGTGGCAGGCTTCTTAGCCCGCAACAAATCACTCGGATCTGCATTTTGCTTGTATCCCTCTAGCTCGACCGCTGTCACCGAATCGCAATTTTGAGCCTTTTCGAAACACTCTTCGCTTTTTCCGATCACCAGTGATAGTGATCACGCCTTTGGGGTCGGGCATCTTCAGTTTGAGGTACACATAACATGGTCGAGCCATGAACCGTGCGTAAGCTGGTCTCCCCAAAATAGCGTGGTAAGCGCTCTGAAAGTCTACCACCTCAAACGTCAGCTTCTCTTTGTGGAAATGCTTCGAGTCACCGAACACCACGTCCAGAGCTATCTGACCGAGCGACTCAGCTTTCTTTCCAGGTATAACTCCATGAAAACTCATGTTGCTGGTGCTTAGTCGGGACATCGAAATGCCCATCCCTTTCAGCGTGTCCGCATATAATAAATTCAGTCCACTACCACCATCCAGTAGAACTTTCGTCAGTCGAGTGCCTTCGACGACTGGGTTGACCACCAAAGCTTGCCTCCCAGGGGTGGCTATATGAGTCGGGTGATCGGACTGGTCGAATGTAATGGGAGTTTGGGACCATCTCAGATAATTAGGCGCCGGCGGGCTCATGTTCACCTCACGGTTGATAACTTTCAGTCGGCTCTTGCTTTCCACATCCGCAAAGATCATCAGAGTGGAGTTAACATGAGGATATCCTCCCTCACTGTCCTCCTTGTCTTCGGCTTTATCCGACTCCTTTTCCTTGTCCTTGGGCTGTTTACCTTGGAACTGCTGGATCAGGAGCCTGCACTGCCGAGTGGTATGCTTCGGGTAAATGAAATTACCCTCTTTGTCTTTCTTCGTGTGGATGTGACACGCAGATCCATCACGCCATTTCCTTCTTTATCCTTCACCTTCTTGGGGTTCCAGGATCCTTTGGGTTTTCCTTGAACTTGCCTCGAGTCACGCCGAGCCTCTCCAGAGCCGCTGGTTCGGCTTTCGCTTCGCTCCGACCGAGTTTCCTTTCTCCAATTGACTCGGCTTGTACTTGCCGCTCCGGAGTCGGTCCTCCTCTTCGTCGTTGGCATACTTGGTAGCAATTTCCATCATCCGACTCAGGGTCATGTCTCCGGTCCGACCAAACTTCAAACTTAATTCTCTGTTCTTAACACCATCCTTGAAGGCGCAGACTGCCTGATGATCAGACACGTTCTCCACGGTATGATGCAAAGTGATCCATCTCTGAATATACTCTCTTAAGGTCTCATTCGACTTCTGCACACAAACGTGCAGCTTTGTCAATCCAGTTGGTCGCTTTCAAGTTCCCTCAAATGTTCTGACGAACACTCGGGAAAGATCTTCCCAAGTGTAAATGCTGCTTGGAGTTAACTGATTCAACCATGCCCTGGCCGAACCTTCCAACATGAGTGGTAAATGCTTCATAGCCACTTCATCATTTCCGCCACCAATCTGCACCGCCACTCGGTAGTCTTCAAGCCAAGTTTCAGGCTTAGACTCACCAGTGAACTTGCTGACTCCAGTCGCCAACCTGAAGTTGGGGGGAATCACCGCGGCTCTGATAGCCCTGCTGAAACATTCCGGACCTGAGACATGCACTCGGCTGCTAGTGGGCGCATCTCTATCGTGGCCACCTCGATGAGCCCTGTTCCGATCGACCAAGCCTTGCACGATGATGGATCGCGCGTCAAATCCTGGTTCCCTGGGGTCGACCGGAGCTCTTCGCCCAACATTGAGTTGACGCCTGTCATCTTGCTGCCGAGGAGCGTAAGACCCACCTCTCGGGGGAGGAGTGGGCACTCGACGCCTATCATCACGATCGTATCGGTCACCATATTGGTCTCGTCGATTTTCACGTCCTTCACGCCCTGGAGGCGATCTGGGGCTGTGGAGCCGATCGAACCAGATTCGCAGCGACGGATCGATTATGAATTGCTATGCGGATCGCGACACGGCTGAATTCTCGATCTCTCGCCGCTCGGAGCAAATCTCGATTCTGATTGCTCTCTGTCGACCTCCGATCGAGAGGGCTGAATTGACTCGCTATACGGGTTGCAGTTGCTAAATTCTGAATTGGGGTTCGATATATCCGAAGTCGCGGGAAGAGTTGACGCCGACATGGCGTCAGCGATCGTTGCCATGAAGCTCGCCGAGTGCTCATTGAGGTTCTCCAGACGAAAAGCGTTCAGCCAAGTTACAAACGCGCCTCCTCCAAGGCGCGAGCTTCAGGGGTTTCTCCTGCGATGGGAGTATGCAGGGCATCCATGTTCCTGCGGCGAAGTTCTTCCCTTTGTAGGGAATTAAGTGGCTCGGGTTGGTACTCCTCATGGACTTGAGCGAGGTCGCCTCCACCGTCCACCCCGTCGTCGCGGGGGAAGCCGGGAGGGCTACAAGGTCCATTGACCATCAAGACCTCCGCCACTGGATCACTGCTATCGCACTCGAATGCAGTCTCGACGAAGCCAGTCGACAGATCGAACAGGCCGTAGAGGGACTCGTCGGGCTCGATTGCCGCAACTTGGGTGGTGGCCGTCTGGCGAGCCACCACGTGCCTCACCCACCGCTGGAGCCTCGACCGACCAGAGCGCTTGCACTGGCGGGAGACAGGGAGGGTGGACGATAGGGGAGTCGACCGATATGGAGTTGACGGTTACCGCAGCAGAACGCCGCGGACACATGCGCGAAAGTGTGTCGCACCGCGGACGGGGAGCGCGTCGATGTCGAGTGGAGCCTCCTGGAGCCAAGCGGAGTCGTCGGCGATGAAGGTGAGCGCGCCGAGACGGATCTCACGGCCCTCGACCAAAACTCCACCAGAAATCATGATGAAAGCAATCGGAACAATTGCAACTTCTCCAAAAATCGCTAAGACACCGGCCCCAAGGTGGGTGCCAACTTTCGTGGTTCTAAGTCTGACAGTAGAATGGGGGTAGGTATGGAGAGGCAAGATCCCAGCTATAGAGCAATTGTAAACACAAGGGATGTACGAGTTCAGGCCCTTCTCGGAGGAAGTAATAGCCCTATGTCTCGGAGCCCAGAGGCGGTCGACTGGATTATGGGTGTATGGATTACAGGGGTGCGAACCCTTTACACTCAGGAGGGGGGTGGCTTATATACACTACTAGGAAAAGGCCTATAGATAGGATTGACTCTAATGGCGCACCGTGGGTGCAGTGCGCCACTACTATATACTAATGGCGCACCTGTTTCTCATACGCCATTAGAGTGGAAGACTCTAATGGCGCACGGCCGGCAGAGTGCGCCATTAGTATGAATTTCTTTTTTTCCATTTTCCCATACAAACTAATGGCGCATGCAGCAACGAATGCGCCATTACAATATATAACTTCTAATGGCGCACGGGCTAGGATGTGCGCCATTACTGTATCCCCCTCCATCTCGATCTCGATCCCCCTCCATCTCGATCTCGATCCCCTCCATCTCGATCTCGATCCTCCATCTCGATCTCGATCCTCCATCTCAATCTCGATCCCTCCATCTCGATCTCGATCCCCTCCATCTCGATCTCGATCCTCCATCTCGATCGACTCAAGACCTCCCGCTTAGCTCTACCCATCGCAACCTCCCCGCTCCACCGCCGAGCACTGCCCGCCCCACAAGACCAAGACATTTTGAACATATTTTTATTTTTTTACTATTTTTATAAAAAATATTACACTGTTATAATTTAAACAAGTTTGATAAACACAAATAAATATAAAAACAGCATTTAAAATGCATAAAAATATTATCATATGATTTAAACAAGTTTGAACATATTTAAACACAAGTTTGAACATATTTAAAATGCATATTATCAGATCCCTCCATCTCGATCTCAATCCTCCATCTCGATCTCGATCCTCCATCTCGATCGCACTCAAGACCTCCCGCTTAGCTCTACCCATCGCAACCTCCCGCTCCACCGCCGAGCACTGCCCGCCTCACAAGAACCCGCACATTTTGAACATGTTTTTAATTTTTTACTATTTTTATAAAAATATTACACTGTTATAATTTAAACAAGTTTGATAAACACAAATAAATATAAAAACAGTATTTAAAATGCATAAAAATATTACTGTTATGATTTAAACAAGTTTGAACATATTTAAACACAAATAAATATAAAAACACCATTTAAAATGCATAAAAATATTGGGGATCCTGGGAGTCGAACCCAGACCTCCGGTGGGAGAACTGCTCCGACCACCGAGCTAGTAGAGGGACTTGATGTGGATCAGATTCTGTGGAATATAACCTGTTGGCTCGAGCAGAATATCTAATGGCGCACCGTGTTGAGGTGCGCCATTAGTGTGGATGTACTTATGGCACACCGTGGTTGGTGCGCCATTAGTATTGTACCGCCAATCGGTTTTTATTCGCTTATTATTATCTCACCCACCCCGCCTCCCTCTCACTAACTTGGTGGGCCTCACCGATGTAACCCTCTCCAGCGCTCCTCTCTCTCTCACGAGCCACCAACAGAAGAGCGGCAGCTGGCGGCGGGCGGGCGCAAGGCCGAGGTGCTGCCTCTCCTCTCCCTCGCCCCTTCCCCTTAGGGCTGCTCTGCCCCATCTCTCTCAAGGCCCCCATGGGTGGCCGACGGCGGCGGCGTTGATGCCCTCTCTCCCGCTCGTTCCTCCCCTCTCTCCACCTCGATCTGTTTTTCCTCCCCGAGCTGCAGCCAAGGAGGACAGGACGAGCGGCAGTCGGGCGACCAGCAGCACCCTCTCTTCTCCGCAGGATTCCTCCCTGTGCATCAGAACCCTAGCTGTTCGATCTGTTTGGACAGTAGATTCGCTGATTGTGTGCATGCTGATCTCAAGTGCTGCTCGTGTATGGAGGACAACATTAGTTCAGTTTTGTGCATGCCATCTTAGAAGTTATTTTTTCTTCTTCTTTTGTTTCAATTTTCTCCTGTAGATGGACAGCAAGAGGAAGATGCTGATTTAAGCTGCTGTGTCACATGTGCTTATTTCCATGTTTCTACTATAACTATGCTCGGCTAGAACAATAAGTATGCAGTGCACTATCTCAGAAACGAAAGTAGCCAAATGGCCTAAATCAAAATATGCCTCGCTCAGTTCTTAACCACCTTAATGAGAATCAGATCAGCAGCAATGAAACTAGAGCACAAATATTCTCATCAAAGAGATTCACCCATGGAGCTGCTCAAGTCATATTTCCATGCCCGTCCGCATACCATTCTAACTTCTTTTGTAACCAAGTGTTCTAGTGGCCGACTAGTACCATTTATAATCTCTCAAAGAATCATATGACCGAACCCTTTCTTTGGATGTGTTACTCCTGCTATATTGCAAACTTGGAATAATTGTTATGATAGGTCCTACGTCAATCATGGTGTATGCTTTCTTAGGGAAATCATGGTGAATGTTGATCATGATTTTGTAAGTAATATTTTTGAGAGGTGAATGCTGATCATGATTTTGTTAAGGTGTTAGTGGACTTGCTATGCTTAGGGTGGCACTTTACAGTGCTTGAGGCACAAAGGCCCACACCACACCATACCACACTGCCTTGATGCCTTCTAGTACCGCCAGAGTGCTAGTCCAACATAGTAAAATGCACAATATCACAAGGAAATTAGAAGTTACAGTATTATCTTTATCTGTAAATGTAAAAATACTATTACAAGGAATTTGCATAATACAGTTCAATGATGACTCATGTTGAAGATTGTGCACCCCGGTTGAAAGCAGATTGCCTCAAGCAGGAAATCACTAGGAATTGTGCTTCTGGATGCATTATGTGCCATTGGTCTTTTTTATAAGCAAAAACAATTGTTAGCTTTTAGATGTTGTGGTGGTTCACTTGGTGGTATATTGTTTTGAATTACACTTGTTAGCTTTTTTATAAGCAAAAACATGCCAATGTATTTTCCATGCTATGATGGAGGCCTTTTTTTGCCTTGTCCACCCGAGAGGCCCTTGAGTTTGCCGGAATGTCGATTAACTTCCGTTCCGGCAAATTCGGATTCCATATGTCCTATTTTCAGCAAAGGTCATGCTGAAATTTTCCGTGAATTTTAGCGTGACTTTGTTAAAAATAGGACATATGGGGTACTTATGACTAATGCATGTTTTATGATCTGTTGTAAGGGTACTAATTGGTCTCTTCTCGCTGCTTATCGAGATGGCGGAAGCAGCCACCGCCGATCTCATGATAATCGCAGACGAGTTGGATGATTCCAGTTCTTCACTATCATACTTGAGGCTTCAGCTGGATCCATGACGCTGGTATATAAAATGAGAGATCTCCCTTCACCCATCTCATTATGATATCTGTTGTTTGCTACATCACTCATTTTCCCAAACTGCAGAGGCTGCCCGACAGTGTTTATGAACATGCTGATGGGTGAAGATCCGCCAATAATGTGAAGCTGCGACAGCCGGCAGCGGTTTCGCAGCAATGGGATGTGCGGTTATGCATCAAGAAGGGCCACATGTACTTGTCTCGTGGGTGGGAGAACTTCACCGCGCTTCACGACCTGCAGCTGGGGTACTTCCTTGTCTTCAGTACGACGACGACGCCAACATGCTCATCGTGAAGGTGTACAACAAGACTATGTGTCGCATGCGACACGCCGATGATGATGCCAGACGCTCGCCTCTTCTTATTCCTCTACATTTGGCTTTGTCTCACATCGATTGTTAACGGTCATTGTTGCATTTTGGACAGGTAGGAGCAGCAAAGAATGACATCGCTACAGCCAAAGCAAAGAATGACTATGGTTGTAGCGAAGCTGCAGCGATTCTCGTCAGAAGCGACAAAGAAGCAGCGATTCGCACCAAAGATAGACAACAAGAAGGATGATCCGGACGGAGTGCGGAGAAGAGGAGCAGAGGAGGATGGGCATCAGCCGAGGATGACCTAGCTGGTGGTGGCTGACCAAGGGCAAGAGATGGTGGTGGCTGACCATGGGCAAGAGATGGAGGTGGCTGAGGATGACCTAGCGATGGTCGTGCTCAAGGTGGCCTCGCGATGGTGGTGGTGCTCGACAATGACCACGCACCGGTGGTGGCGCCGGCGATCCCACACCTGGGCAACATGACCACGCCTAATTGTGGTAGAAGACTACATCCCACTACCTCCACCGCCTCCACAGCCTCGCCGCCTAGGCACATCAGGAGATGAAGGAGAAGAAGGAGAAGAACTGCCACTTTGTCGTGTATGTCGATCTCCTATAGGTTAGCTATCCAAAATGATATATATATACTTAGTTACCTATGTTATCTCTAATATGCTTAGTTTCCTATAGGTTAGCTTCATTTTACCTAAGTTGGCTCTAATATACTAACTTAGAGCTTATATGCTTAGTTTCCTATAGGTTAGCTCCAAAATAACTTATGTTAGCACAAAATGATCAAGTTTACATAATAAGCTTATAGTCTTTTTCTTAATCTTCTTCTTTTCCAAAATGACATAGGTTAGCTTCATTTTACCTAAGTTGGCTCTAATATACTAGCTTAGACCTTATATGCTTAGTTTCCTATAGGTTAGCTCCAAAATAACTTATATTAGCACAAAATGATCAAGTTTACATAATAAGCTTATAGTCTTTTTCTTAATCTTCTTCTTTTCCAAAATGACATAGGTTAGCTTCATTTTACCTAAGTTGGCTCTAATATACTAGCTTAGACCTTATATGCTTAGTTTCCTATAGGTTAGCTCCAAAATAACTTATGTTAGCACAAAATGATCAAGTTTACATAATAAGCTTATAGTCTTTTTCTTAATCTTCTTCTTTTCCAAAACTCTTCTTATTCTTCTTCTAGTCTTCTTCTTTTCTTCTTCTAACTTCTTGTTTATCATTTTGCAGATTTGATTTAATTGACTAAGCTATGCGTGGATGGGGTGCTTCTTTTCCATTTCTGTTTTTATTTTGTATGAATGTGAAACTTTTGTGAATTGATGGATAACGGTGTTGGATGAACAATGTGAAACTTTTGTAACGATTTGAACTATGTGTTGGCTATGTACGTATGTATATATGATGAAACTTGTGTGTTGGATATGATTGCTATATGTATGCTTGTTGTACATATATGATTGCTATATGGATGCTTGTTGTACATATATATGTGTTGAATATCTCATATGTGAAATAGTGACATGAGATTAAGAAGAAAAGAATTAAAAAGTTGTTACTAATGGCGACTACAAGATGTTGCTACTGTAAGTATATAGCAGATACTAGTGGCGATCAGTGAGCAAGATTAATGGCGATCATTGGTGCGCCATTAGAATACCAGATTCTAATGGCGATTGGTGGTGCGCCATTAGAAAGAAATTCTAATGGCGTGATGCCAGTGGCGCACCAGCCATGCGCCATTAGAAGGCAAAACTGGTGCGCCACTAGCATGCCTTTTCCTAGTAGTGATAGTGTCTGCCAGACCCCTCCAGCCCTCAGTAATGTAGGGTTTAAAGTATATTAAGGCTAGGCGTTACTGGTAACGCCTTACATAAAGTGTCCTAAATGCCATAAAGACTACTTAATTACAGACCATTTGGATGCAGAGTGGATCTTGATCTCCTGGTGGTCAAGTGAGTCTTCATGGTTGAGTCCTTCGAGTCCGTCGAGTGAAGTCCCTCTTGGTCAACTGGAAGGCAGTTTCCTCTGAGGGTGTCCTTGGGAAGGGTACTTAGGTTAGGTCTATGACCCTACCCTAGGTACATGACTTCATCATACCGACCCAGTCCGTGTAATTGCTACCATCATCTTTCAACTTTGCTTTCTCAAGGAACACATTAAAATTCGACGGAACAACAGCACGAGCCATCTATCTACAAACAAACATAGACAAGCAAAATACTATCAGGTACTAAGTTCATGATAAATTTAAGTTCAATTAATCATATTACTTAAGAACTCCCACTTAGACAGACATCTCTCTAGTCATCTAAGTGATCACGTGATCCAAATCAACTAAACCATGTCCGATCATCACGCCGATGGAGTAGTTTCAATGGTGAACATCACTATGTTGATCATATCTACTATATGATTCACGCTCGCCTTTCGGTCTCCGTGTTCCAAGGCCATATCTCAGATATGCTAGGCTCGTCAAGTATGACCTGAGTATTCGCGGTGCAACTGTTTTGCACCCGCTGTATTTGAACGTAGAGCCTATCACACCCGATCATCACGTGGTGTCTCACCACGAAGAACTTTCGCAACGGTGCATACTGTGGAGAAAACTTCTTGATTATTAGTGAGAGATCATCTTAAAATGCTACCGCCAATCAAAGCAAGATAAGATGCATAAAGGATAAACATCACATGCAATCAATATAAGTGATATGATATGGCCATCATCATCTTGTGCTTGTGATTCCATCTTCAAGCACCGCCGTGATCACCATTGTCACCGTGCGACACCTTGATCTCCATCGTAGCATCGTTGTCGTTACGCCATCTATTGCTTCTACGATTATCGCTACCGCTTAGTGATAAAGTAAAGCAATTACAGGTATGCTCGTGATTTCATACAATAAAGCGACAACCATATGGCTCTCGCCATTGCCGATAACTTCGTTACAAAACATGATCATCTCATACAATAAAATATAGCATCACGCCTTGACCATATCACATCACAACATGCCCTGCAAAAACAAGTTAGACGCCCTCTACTTTGTTGTTGCAAATTTTACGTGGCTGCTACGGGCTTAGCAAGAACCGTTCTTACCACGCATCAAAACCACATCGATAGTTCGTCAAGTTGGTGCTGTTTTAACCTTCGCAAGGACCGGCGAGCACACTCGATTCAACTAAAGTGAGAGAGACAGACACCCGCCAGCCACCTTTAAGCACGAGTGCTCGTGAACGGTGAAACCAGTCTCGCGTAAGCGACGCGTAATGTCGGTCCGGGCCGCTTCATCTCACAATACCGCTAAACCAAAGTATGACATGCTGGTAAGCAGTATGACTTGTATCGCCCACAACTCACTTGTGTTCTACTCGTGCATCTAACATCAACGCATAAAACCAGGCTCGGATGCCACTGTTGGGGAACGTAGTAATTTCAAAAAAATTCGCACGCACACGCAAGATCATGGTGATGGCATAGAAACGAGAGGGAGAGTGTTGTCCACGTACCCTCATAGACCGTAAGCGGAAGCGTTATGACAACGCAGTTGATGTAGTCGTACGTCTTCACGATCCGACCGATCCAAGCACCGAACGTACGGCACCTCCGAAGTTCAGCACACGCTCAGCTCGATGATGATCCCGGGCCCGATCCAGCAAAGCTTCGATGAGTTCCACAAGACGATGGCGTGGTGACGATGATGATGTGCTACCGGCGTAGGGCTTCGCCTAAACTCCGCAACGATATGACCGAGGTGGAATATGGTGGAGGGGGGCACCGCACACGGCTAAGGAACGATCAGTAGATCAACTTGTATGTCCTAGAGTCCCCCCCAGCCCCCGTATATAAAGGAGCCAGGGGGAGGAGGCGGCCGGCCAAGGAGGGCGCGCCAAGGGGGAGTCCTACTCCCACCGGGAGTAGGACTCCCTTCTTTCCTAGTTGGAGTAGGAAAAGGGGGAAGGAGGAGGAAGAGGAGAAGAAAGGGGCGCGCCACCCCTTCTCCTTGTCCTATTCGGACTAGGGAGGGGAGGGGGCGCGGCCCACCTCTTGCCTCCTCTCCTCTTCTCCCTTATGGCCCATGAAGGCCCAATAACCCCCGGGAGGGTTCCGGTAACCCCCCGATACTCCGGTAAAATGCCGATTTCACCCAGAACACTTCCGATGTCCAAACATAGGCTTCCAATATATCAATCTTTATGTCTCGACCATTTTGAGACTCCTCGTCATGTCCGTGATCACATCCGGACCAACAAACTTCGCACATCAAAACTTATAAACTCATAATAAAACCGCCATCGTAACGTTAAGCGTGCGGACCCTACGGGTTCGAGAACTATGTAGACATGACCTAGAACTATTCTCGGTCAATAACCAATAGTGGAACCTGGATGCCTATATTGGTTCCTACATATTCTACGAAGATCTTTATCGGTCAAACCGCATAACAACATACGCTGTTCCTTTGTCATCGGTATGTTACTTGCCCGAGATTCGATCGTCGGTATCCAATACCTAGTTCAATCTCGTTATCGCAAGTCTCTTTACTCGCTACGTAATGCATCATTCCGTAACTAACTCATTAGCTACATTGCTTGCAAGGCTTATATTGATGTGCATTATCGAGAGGGCCCAGAGATACCTCTCGACAATCAAGTGACAAAACCTAATCTCGAATACGCCTAACTCAACATGTACCTTCGAGACACCTGTAGTACTCCTTTATAATCACCCAGTTATGTTGTGACGTTTGGTAGTACCCAAAGTGTTCCTCCGGTAAATGGGAGTTGCATAATCTCATAGTTACAGGAACAGGTATAAGTCATGAAGAAAGCAATAGGAATATACTAAACGATCAAGTGCTAGGCTAACGGAATGGGTCATGTCAATCGCATCATTCTCCTAATGATGTGATCCCATTAATCAAATGACAACACATGTCTATGTTTAGGAAACATAACCATCTTTGATTAATGAGCTAGTCAAGTAGAGGCATACTAGTGACTATATGTTTGTCTATGTATTCACACATGTATCATCTTTCTGGTTAATACAATTCTAGCATGAATAATAAACATTTATAATGATATGAGGAAATAAATAATAACTTTATTATTGCCTCTAGGGCATATTTCCTTCACTTTCGCCTAATGATGAAGACATGGTTTTGTTGAATCCTTTGACACTAGACAAACGTGACATGTGGGGGTCGAGGGTCGGGAACTAGGGTAGAGGGTCGTGGATCGCCGAGCGGTCGAGGGTCGTGAACTAGCTAGGGTCGAGGGTCGAGGATCGCCGAGGGGTCGAGAGGTTGCCTAGTGTGAAAGTATACCCCCTCTCCGATAACTTTGACATGAGGGGGTCGATATATATACCCCCTCCCCGATAACATTTTTTTCTATGTATATGTCATCGTTGTCGATATACCCCCCCCCCAATAACTTCGATATATCCATCTCTCATGTTTATATATTAATTGCCATGTTGTAATATTTGCAGAAACTATGGATCATCAAAGAGACTTCGATCAAGAAGAGATATTGGGGGACATAATCCGCGACGAAGGTGATGTAGTCCTGTCGTTTCTCAACGACATCGAAGAAGGTCTGCAAGGAGAGGAAGCAGGCTACGGTGATCAAACAATGGAGGAGGGTCATGATCGTGATGGTGGCTCCGGCAACCGTGATGACGGCTCTGGTGACCGAACGGAGTCGGCGTCAGCTATTGCAAAGTCCGGCAAGGTATATATATATATATAGGGTGGGTCTATTCTAATAACACCCTTAAGACCTTACTCTAATAACAAAACCTCTTATTCTGATAACAGTTCTGCACCGCAAAAGACCTCGATCTGAACCATAGGACAAAGAAAAATAAGAGGAGCCACCACCACATCCACCTCCTTCCTCCACTCCACCCCCAACCTGTGCCCGCATCTACCCACTCCCGACCCATCTCCTTCCCCCGTTGTACCCCACGCACACCTACCGGCGGTGGTTCCGGACCGGCAACTACCTCAGCGGGCCTCCCGGCGGCGGATCCGGGCCAGCTAGCCCCCTCCCCCTTAGCTTCTTCTCCACATCGCCCCAATCCCCACCCACTCCACGGCCAGCAGCCCACTAGAGGCCAACACCCGGCGACCTCCCCTGCCAGATCCCCACGCCTCCCCACCTCCACCTTCTTCCCTACTCTCCTCCGCTACCCCCACATGCCTCCCGGCCCCGGCCAACCCCAACCCCCCGCTGCCCCCACCATTCTCGTCGCGACCGGCGCGCCCCACAATGGCCGGCCGCCACGCCGTTCGCATCTACTTGGCGTCGGACCCGGGCGGTTCCGGCCTCGCCACACAGCCAGGCGACCGAATCAAGTAGCAGATGGCCGCCACATGTGCTCCCCTCGCCGAGGACACCTTCTCCACCCATGCATTTTCCTCCTCTCCGCAGGGCCACCGCGCAACATCCGGTCAATGCCCTGAAATTTGGATAGTCATGCATCCCCCTTCCCCCCTTCCTTCGTTGATTTCCCCCTCACCGACAGGTCGCTCGATCTCCCCTGCTCTGGTGCCTGCAGCTCGTCCCCTGCATCGTCTAACACACCAAATCCCAGCCTCCAGCGCCAGTCCAGGCACACGTCCGGCCACCCCTCTTCGTCGGCCATGGAACTGCAGCCACTGGCTTCGAGCATCCGCTCCTCCAGCTCGATCTCCTGCTTGCCGGTGGGGTTGGGGTGTCCCCGCATGTCCAGACGGTGAGTTCCCGCTGATGAGCTGACGCTCTGACCCTTCTTCCACCTCCCCTCCTCACGGGAGCAGCGCGACATGTGGCTGTTGCAGTGCACGGGCCCTCGAGGTGCAGTGCAGCGTGCGTGTAGCCTAGCTGTAGGAGGGCATGTGGTCATCCCCCTCCTTCTCCCTCGCAACCCCGCCTAATCCCCGCAGTTCCGACATCCCGCGAAGCGCGTGAAGCAAGACGCCCGGTGGTGCACCGCGCGGTGCGGGCGTTTATTTGCTGCAGTTAACTTTTGTTTTCTCGTTTTGCAGTGCAGATTGTATCGATGCAGTGCAGCACATGTACGAAGGAGAAAACATGAATATCATCGTTTTTATTCTGAAGTTCATTGTATTGTTTGAGAAAACACAAATATGATGCTCGAGTGTGAGACGAGTTGTGTGTTAATTTAAGTTGAGAGATTCACTTTTGTTCGTGGAGAGGTTCGCTTTAATTCCTTGGTGAAAAATGCTAAGAAACAATGCAGATCGTTTTGTAAATTTTCCTAGACCAAGATGTAATTTTTTTAAAAAACTGATGTACTTCATATACTGAATTTTTTGCTGGTTTTGCTGTGTTAAAAACTAACGAGGTAGTTCACTACATACATGTTTTTCATTTGCTCTGTGAAAAACCGATGAGGTAGTTCACTACATCCTTGTTTTTCATTTTTGGAAAAGTAATTTGTTGTGCACTCAGTAACGAAGGAGAAGAGAGCATCGATGTTCCTTTAAAAGAAGTTCATTTTGTTGTTTGAGAAAATGCAGAGTGGAAATGAGAGTAAAAAATGGATGTGGATGAATGCTTGTGTGTAATGTGTAGCATGCAAACAAACAATGCAGTCCACTCGTCTCGTCCCCGCGGTTCATATTTCATTAACCAAAATAATATATGCAGTGCATTATGGGAAAACCAAACTCTATAGAGAACAAATAAACAGGAAAATGCAGTGCATTCGAGTCTTAAAAAAGTCCACTCCGACGGACTTTGAAGTACACTTCACTTTTAAAAAATGTATTTAAAAGGTTTATGTTGTGTTAGTTGAAAGACATTTAGACTAGTAAAAATAAGTAATGCGGTTCACTCTAAAGAGTGTTGTGGATCACTTTCAAAGAGTGTTGCCGTTCACTTCATTTGCCCTTGTCTCTGCGGTCATTCTCGTTGATAATCTTTTTTTATAAAAAAGGCAAAAGAATCCATGCAGTTTGTTTGCCCGTCTAATGCAGTGCGGTTTTCAGTCTGAAGTAGTGCGTTCTTCTCTCTGATGCAGTTCCCTCATCGACTTTAATGTCGTGAAAAAACAGAGTGCCCGCATTTTGGTAATTTGAAAACTGCTCTTACACCGTAAGGAATTAGAGAGGGTGTTCTACATGAAAAAGTTGCGCCACATCGATATCTTTCCAACGGCGTATAATTTGAATCATTTTAACCAACGGTTTGTTAAAAAATTGCAAAAAAACGGCCGCTTCCTCTCGTCGCCAGCCGCACGATTTTTAAAATTAACTAAAACCCATAAGGAATCTCAAAAACATTTTAACATACGAAACTTGCGCCTCATCCGTAGATTTCCAACGGCGTATCATACGCCTCATTTCGGCAAACGGTTAGAAAACTGGAGCGAAAACAGTACCGAAAATGTGAAATTTTTTTTTGAAAAACAGAATTCCGCGATTTAGTAAATTTGAAACTGCTCTTAAACCGTAATGAATTAGAGAAAATAATAGATATGAAAAATATGCGCCTCGATGATATCTTTCCAAGGTGTATCATTTGCTTCATTCCGACAAGCGGTTTAGAAGAAATCGCAAAAAAACGCTCGCAGCTACTCATGATGGGCCGCACCATTATCTAAACTGCTCTTAAACCGTGAGGAATCTCGAAAAGTGTTCAACATGGCGAAGTTGCGCCTAATCTATAGCTTTTCAACGGTATATTACACGCCTCATTCGGACACACGGTTAAAAAACTAGAGCAAAAAAGGTACCGAAAATACACAGCGTGCAGTTTTTTGCAATGGGAAGTTCACTCGTGAGAGTACTGCAGCACACTTGATTCAAACAATGACGGCACTTGCGTTGAGCATGCAGTGCGGAAGTGTTATCAGAATAGTTATTCTGCTAATATTAGCAGAATAGACCGGCTAATATTAGCAGAATATATATATTGGGAAAATCTGTGCTGACTAGCTAATTAATGCATTAATTTTTTTGGTATGTACATATATTAACTCTTCTTTCTTCTTTTACATAGCCCCCCCGGATCAAGCAATACTTCAGTAAAGAAATGAGGCCCAAAGAAAAAGTTGCGCCCGGATGAAAGGTTCATGATCACAGAAATCGCGCGCGATGGCCAACCGATTAAACCCCTCCGGACCAAGGAAGCATTTTCTGCTCAGTGCGGGGTTCTTATTAGGGACATGATCCCGATCAGCATCGAGCTATGGAATCAGCCTAAGAAGAAAGGGCTTCAAGTTTCTTTTGTCGAAGATAGACAGAAAGATGATCTGTGGAAAGCGCTGAAGGTAAATTTCACCCTACCGGAAGAGGAGGATCCGAAGAATCCAGTTATAGAGCCATTGATCAAGTCATGTGCTCTCAAGAAGATGGCAGATCTATTGAGGAGGTGGAAGAATGGGTTAAAAGCAACGTATGTCAACCAAGATAAGACTCCAGAATTCACCAGCCGATTTGAGAAGATAAGAGATCACTGGCCCGCATTTGTGACCAAGAAGACATCGGACAGGAGTAAGAAGATGTCAGCGATTAACAAGATAAATGCTGCAAAGAAGGAGCATCACCATCACACGGGGTCAGGTGGCTACCTCAAAGCCCGGCCATTGTGGGACAAGGTTGAGCAGGACCTGATAGCTAAAGGGGTCAAACCAGAGACATTGCACTGGCCAGACCGTTGTAGGACTTGGTTCTTCGGGGCTGGTGGAACATTGGACCCTGAAACAAGGAAGTGCTGCTAGACGGACGAGTAACGTGCAACACCCGCCACGAAGCTTCAGAAAGCAATCAACGAAGTGTGGGAAGGGAAGTTCGTTCCCGACAGAGAGAACGACGAGCTCACAAGGGCCCTCGGGAATCCTGAGCACCCTGCACGAACACGAGGCACGCCAGGCTCCATTGCATGGAAGGTTGGGTTTCCCGACGTAGGCGGTTACAAAACCCAAGAGAGGAGGAGGAAAGTGGAGCAGAGCGAACTGCAGGAGCTTAAGGAAAGGGTACGAAAGCTAGAGGAACGACAAGATGTTGAGAACCAGCAGCTGCGAGATCCTGCCCAAGAAGCTACCCCGCCATCTCAGCGGAGAAACAGCGTGGCTTCCACCGAGCTCGTTCAGCAGCCTGACTTGACGGGTCCTAGCTACCCCTTGGATTTTATCATGGATTTACACCAGTGCCACCTTATGACGCAATGGCTTCAGCTCAAAGTCAAGGCGGCTATCGGCTCTATGTTCCCTCCTTCACCCAGAGCAACTTTTCACTGCCGTCCAATTCCACAAGGCTATGCGGTTGTGATGGTGGATGAAATAACAGAGGGATTTGAGGAGCTCCAGCTTGACCACCCTATAGGTGATGGGGAGACTCAGCTGAGTCTTGCTATGCATACTCCGTGTCTATGGCGGAAGGAGCACATCAAGCTTCTGAACTTCACGGCTCCTGCTAGTCAGCTGCTTCGGCTGCTCCGGCGTCTAGCAGTACAGCCAGAGGCGGGAGGCAATACAGATTCGGTCCATCGTCTCTCAAGCCTCTAGAGAAGTTACCATATGAGAGGAGCGATGAAGAAAACCAGAAGATCTCTGAAGGCCAAGTGAATGACTTCTTTCATTCGGTAAAAGCTAAGAAACATCCATCTCCGGAGGAGAAGATAGATCTGGTGAAAGCGAAGCGCACTTTGAATGCCCTACAGCGACCATCATGACCTTCGCCGCAATCCAACTATGACTGCATCATTGAAAGGACATATAAGGAAGCGGAGCGGTCGGGAAGTACTTGCACTGATCAAAGGCTAGCAGAACGAAGAAAAGGGGAAAATATTCCCAAGCTCAGCGAACAAGCAAAGCAATCGTGCTCCCCTCTCAATGTGTCTAGCGATATCGTCGCTAATCTTCCGGGGATGCTTCCCGGTACCAATCCTGGAGATTACATGATCGACGACGATGCAAATTTTTTTGAAACAATGGAGGTGGACACATTAAGATTCGAGCACGGGAAGCCTCTCGTCAAACCTGGTACTTCTCTAACAACGTTGATGCGAAGATTCCATGATTGGTACATGGACATCTACAGGAAGTCTGGAAAAAATACTTTGTCGCTGAGAGTTAAAGAGGAGCACGACCTCGTTGGAATTGATCTGTTGGTAGTTCCATATGAGGAGTTCTTCTAGTTTTTCAATCAAAAGGCCCTCGATAAAACAATCATCACTTGTTACTGTCTGTAAGTACTATTTCTCTGTAATTAATTAAGTCTCTATATATAGCTCAGCTCTTTCATTGCATGTGTATATATAATTATCCTCACTATATTATGCAGATTGAAGATCGCCGAATTGAAGAAAATACAAGTAGGTGATATTGGGTTCATTAACATAAATCTCATGGATGAATGGAGTGTTAAACATGATGCCAGACAAACCGAGGCCAACTTGCTCGCATTGTTAAATCAAAACAAAGCTACAATACTCTTTCCTTACAAATACAAGTGAGTGTTACTGTCTTGTGCATATTCGGTTTCCTTATTACTCGAGGTTATAGTAATGTAATTGATGAGTTATGCATGCGTGCGCAACTTCCACTTTATTCTGCTAGAGATTAAGCTTGAGCAGGGACTAGTAACCGTCATACACTCTAAACGAAAAATCCAGAGGACTATGCGACCTTGACTAAAATGCTCGAGAAGTAAGTTCAATTGATCATTGTCGCACCATATCGGCAACTTTGTTCATTTCCTGATATCAAGTAATTGTTTTCTTTGTCTAGCAGGGTTTCGAAAAAGTTCACCGCACAAGCTCCGGGACTGCCGGCGCAGCTGTGATTTAACCACCCGAAAGTAAGTACTATCTATTAGCTAGTTCCGCGCATCTCCCATTGATTCTAGCTAGTTTCATCAATACCATTTAGCATGCTTGCTTATCAGTGTGATTGACCTCTATTTCTTGTAAAGTGGTTGTGGCAGGAACCCGGGAATGATTTCTGCGGATACTACATTTGCGAGTTCATCCACCACACCACCTGTGAGCGGGGTTATTCTAAACAACAATATGAAGTGTAAGCAATAATATTCACAATTTTATTTTATTACCATCATTTGTGTTTAGTTTCATTCATATATATGTATTGACCCCCTTCTTGAAATTAGATGTGGCAGATGCGGGATGAACTCCTACCACAAGATCGCATATGAGCAATTCAAGAGGAATTGGCGAGATTCTTTCTTGACCACGTCATCGACAAACACGGAGAATAACATGTGGAAGTTGAGTTCAGATCTTATATATATATATATATATATATATATATATATATATATATATATATGTGGGTCTATTATGATAACACCCTTAAGAGTCTTATTCTGCACACCAAACCCTTATTCTGCTAACACAACAGAGCTGCCCCGCCCACCCCGAAGCAACAAAAACGAACTGTAGCTAACCTTTCCCCACCCGGACCCACCTCCTTCCCGCAACCGCCCCCATCCCGGATTTTTTTTCAAAACTATCACCTTTTTTATAGCTAATTCGGAAACTATAGTACCCATTGCCAATATATCAAAAATATCACCCTGTCGGTCACGTGGTGGCCGAAGTGGTAGTTTTCGGCCAGAACTTGGCCGAAAAGTGTTTTTCGTCCAGCTGTAGGCCGAAGAGGTCTCGTCGGGTTGGGCTGGGCCGAAAATAGTAGCTTCGGCCAGGCTTAGACCGAACGGGCTGCTGCCAGCCCGCAGCTCGAAAAGCTTTTGCCAAGCCTAGACCGAAAAGTGTCCGATAAGGCCGTCGTCGCCTTCCTCTTCCGCTTCGCCTCTGTTCTTTCTCGCCTCTCGTTCTTCCCTCAGAGCTCCGGTCTCTCCCCGATCTCTCCAATTTGCACTCATTTACACAACCAAGGCATGTAATAGATAGATCATAGCATTCTCCACCGCCTACGGTGTTTTTTTTTGTTATGGGATAGTTTTTGTGCGCTTGGGGAGGAGCCATGGTGGGGTGGAGGAGGTCCGTTGGGAAGGAGGTGGTGGTGAGGAGGAGCAGCACCTGCTGAGGAGGAGGCGTGAGGAGGAGCAGCAGTTTGGGGGTGACGGAGTTGAACCTCCGGTCGCCGAGTGGGCGGCGCTGTCGTTGTCCGTGGGCAGTGCGCCGACCGAAGAGACGACGCTTCAAGGTATAGCCATGGCGCCACAATTTTTTCTAAATTGTATAGTTTATTAGTTAGTGTTAATATGTTTGTGGTGGCATTTTAGCGCATAGTTAGTGTAGCGGTAATATTAGTGTTCATTGTGATTACCGAGGAGATGACAATGTCTCGACGGTGAAAATGTCTCAATCAAGAATTTGACTGCTTATTACGGCTACCGTAACGCTCGATATAATGAGTTGGGAGTTGATCTTAGCGAAGTTTAAAATGGCGTCATGACACTAGCGTAATCTTTACGATGGAGATTAGACAATTGAAGTCTTGGTTGACAACTAGTTTCGGCTGGATCCTCAAGTATGTTCCACAAGATTCACGCATTGTGGACCAAATCTTGTAAAATGTCAAGTGGGAGTTGATGCGGTAGATAGGAGCCAACATTGGTTGTCCTGTTAAGACGCTGCCGAGACCAAGAATCCACCCATATGTACTTGTGCAACCTGTGTCAAGGAGGAGAATGCCGCATAACTCATTGTGGGGTATGAAACCGTCAGGCAAGTGAAGTGGCGATCGAGATTGTTTTATCCGGTCACAGCCACAAGATGTGTATGCTAGCCAACCCGAGAAAGAGTCGAGTATGTGCCACACAATGTTTGTGGTCCCGACATCGGGCGAGTAGCCACCGATAATACTAGCTGGTTCTGGTTTTGCTGATGGGGATGAGGAAGGGGATGAAATGCAGAGGGTGATGGAGGAAGAGGACGAGGATGGATTGGTGGAGGAACTGGATTCTAAAAATTCTGAGGATGAAGTTGAGGTACCGATTCCTTCTGCATGGGAGCAGGACATATCCACCGCCTTACGGTGAACGATGGCCATGAGACTCCATGGCAGATAATCAACCAAGTACAAATAGGGGCTATGTTTGATACAAAGAAAAATTGAAGTATGCGGTGATAAAGTGGGCTATGTCTACGCAGAGGGTTTTCAAGACACACATATCAAGTCCAACAAACTATACCGTGAAATGTGTTGAAATAGGTTGTCCAGGAAGGTGCACGCAAGACGCGTCAAGTATGACATCCATCGGGTTGTCACCATTGTCATCCCACATAATTGTGTGAGGAAGAACTGCTTTGGTGAAGCATCCGAACCTGACTTCAAGTCTCATTGCGCAACTCATGTATACCGAGATAGTAGAGAAGAAAGATATGGAAGCAAAACACATCCGCACAGCGGTGAAGGTCGATGGAATTATGTCATTCCTTATGGGAAGGCTTGGAGGGCTAAGGTAGGCTATGGAGGAAAGGTTTGGGACGTTCTTTGACACATATGATAATGTTGTCCGCCTCCGGCATATCAAGGAGAGGAATCCGGCACTTATGTGAATGTACAACACATAAGGTTGCTGAGTATACCTGATTACAAGGTGTTGAAACGAGTGTTCTTCTCTTTGCTATGTGCATCAAGCTTTTAGCATTGTCCTCCTGTTATGTTTGTGGATGGTACATTCCTCGACGGGTCAAGATAGAGGGCAAATCCTGACTGCCATTGGTGTGGACGGGAACAATCAAATCATCCCACTTGCCATGGCATTTGTGGAGGGTGAGAACTTTCTCAGCTGGGTATGGTTCTTCCGCCAAGTGAAAATTGCCATCGTGAAGGACCGACCAAATGTGTGTGTCATTCATGGCAGACATGCTGGTATATTGAAGGCCGTGAAGACACTTCGTAATCCAATAGATGACGAACCAACACCTTGGAGGGACATGCAGAGCCGGTGGTGCATGCGCCATCTTGGGGCTAATTTTTTCTCACAATTCAAGAACAAGCGGTTGATGAACTTGTTCAAAAAATTATGCAAGCAAAGCCAGTAGCACAAATACGATTTTATATGGTCAAAACTAGATGAGTTTACTAAGAAGCAGGTCCATGCGAGGAAGAAAATGGAAGAAGATCAAAGTTAAATTAGCAGCACTCATCGCGGAGCTAGAGGAGCCAAGAGGTCTTTGTGACTTGCCAAAGAATTGACCCTCCTAATACTAAGAGAAAGAAGGGAAGAGCAATAAAGAATTTTTTCGAGTGGATAGAGAAAGAGCCTCCAAAGGAACTGGTCTTTGCCTGCATGACACACATGGAGCTAGGTATGGCCACATGACAACCAATCTTGCAGAGGTGTATAACTTTGTGCTGTGAGGGAATAGAGCATTGCCACTCACAGCTATTGTGGAGGCTGTATTCCATGGCACTTTGAGATATTTCAAAGAAAGGCACGAGTTAGCAAAGAAGCATATTGAAGATAATCGAACACACCCATCAGAGCGTGTCATGGAATACATGGCAAAGAAGATAGAGAAAGCAAAGAAGCACAGTGTGAGACTCATAGGGAATCAAGAAAGGAGGTATGAGGTTCAGCTTCCTACCGATGGTTTTGGTTCTGGAAATGAGGTGAAGACACACGAGGTAAAAATTGGAATGGAATTTTATCCAACGTGTGAGTGTACATGCAACAAACCGAAGTTGTTGCACCTACCTTGCTCTCATGTGTTGGCTGCATGTAGCCAGATTGAGTTGGATGCTATCTCCTTCGTGTCCCCATACTTTTAAAAGAGGCAAGTGCTCAACACCGGACAAAGCGAGATGATGTGGTTTAGAGTCGCGGCAATTTCAACAAGGTAAACAACGGTGAGAGAGTATACATCCCGCATCCGACCTTCGCGTAACAAGTAGGGGCATTTAAAGGCCTGTCGTGATCCGGAATGATATGGACCACCAAGTGGTGGAGCAACCAGACAATGTTTGTTATGCGCGCTTATGGGCATAGGATGAAATATTGTCCCGACCTGAACAAAGATGGTGCTTCCAAGATCGACGAAAGTGCTTCTACATCAACGGCTGCGACAACAGAGCAAGAGGCGGACGTGGTCGTGGGGTCGAGGCCAAGGGGCGGACGAGGAAGAAACAACTCACAAGCTATATAATGTGTCGTATTGGGTTTTAATTTGTAATATGTCAGGACTATGTTTTAATATGTAATATGTCAGGACTATGTTTTAATATGTAATATGTCAGGACTATGTTTTAATATGTAATATGTCAAGACTATGTTTTAATTTGTAATATGTCAAGACTATGTTTTAATTGCATCGTTGATTTGTTGTTTGAATTGCAGAGATGTCTTCGTATCCGTTGCTTAATGGTAACATCGATAGAAAGCACCGGGGCGCCCTTATGGAAGCGGGCAACACCTTAGACGTGTTGGTCACTCGTACCCCAAAGACTAACTGGATGATACACGATTCATGGATTGATAGGTATGTGTGCATATAAAGGAGTCCATATAATGACTTACTATGTTTGACATACTTTTCAACGCCGATAACATTCTCTTAATTTTGTAGGTTAAGTTGGGCTGGACTTCTACCCTTGGCACGGCTGGTTGAGGGTACATTGGATGAGTGGATTGATGGTCCGGACTTAGATGAGGCAGGTGAACCATTGCGGTACACAAGAGGCAAGTGAAACGCTTTCTCTTACGACAAGTCACTCCTTACGCTTAGTAGATAGATGGAGACCAGAGACACATACGTTTCACTTTCCCCGGGAGAGATGGCGCCTACTTTACGGGATGTGTCTTACTTGTTGGGATTACCTCGCCGGTGCTGCCATAGGTCCCTTAGAGGCGTAATCTGGGTGGCAAGCAGCTATGCAGCACTGTTTTTGGCTGCAGTCCCGATCGCTAGGGCCATAGACAACGATCCTCATGGACCTCTTTTTAGATGGTTGAGCCAGCCAGTAACCATCACGCCACTTAAACAAATGTTGTTTTTAGTTGTCCGATGTTCATACAATTATTACGTTTCTATGTAGATTGTCTCGTTAGGATATCCCGATGTTCAGTTGTCGGAGGCACAGATTGACCGATCCCTAGAGGCATATATTCTTTGGTTGTTCGGCAAGACGATGTTTACGGAGAACCACGTGACCACTGTCGATGCACGACTCATCGGTATTGCATGAGAGATAGCTGACGCACGTTGCCCTGCGGATATTCTACAGAGGAGTTTTGGTTCTGCTGTGTTAGCGGCTACGTACAGAGGACTATGCAAAGCTTGCCAGTTGAAGTCTAGAAAATCTAGTATTGTTGGATGTCCATTATTGTTGCAGCTCTGGTCATACGAGAGATTCCCTATTGGACGACCCTATGTCTATGTTCATAAACCTTTTGGTTTGGAGGACTTAGCTGGGGCTTATGTGCCTGCTATCGCCGACTTACCTACTATGGGATCTGTTTGGGCACGACGAGAGGTACATTTATATTAAGTAACAATTAATTCAATTACTTCTTGCCATTCAATAATATTACTAATGCTTATTTGTTGTCATGGCACGTAGACAGCTTATGATAGTCGTCAGGATGCTACCCGTCCTTCACGGCGCATTTGATAGTTTGCACGAGGATCAAGTTATCGGGAGCCATACTCGCCAAAGCTATATCATCGAGGTACCCAGTTGGGATTTCTGGATTGTGCACTAGAGATCGGCACTTTTGGATGACCAAGGCCAAGTTGGTGTTCGACGTGACGGTTGAGAAGATGTCTCTTAATAGGGTGATGAGACAGTTCGGTCTATATCAAGAGCCTGAGATTCCAGATATTCCACACTTGCCAGAACACGTGCACAAGTAAGTACTAATACTATTTTAGTTGTCAGCTTTGCATTCATAATATACCTAATCATGTATCGCGATGTCAATCTCGTGGACGACGCTTAGGAGGAAACAAGTCCATGGCTTATTGGCTTAAGAGCATTTCACGCCGATTTAATGGACTACCGCTGCGACAAATATCTAGGGTGAGGTTCGGGCCTTTAACTGGGAAATGTTCGGGTTGTATCTGCAGCGTTACCGGCATACAACGAGGATCTACTTGGTTCCATCAGCTGCTCCTGATCAGATCGAAGCCCCTCTCACCAGCAATATGTACCCAATCGCCTCTGCTAGGGAACCGACACCACGCGTAAATGCCTTTGTTAGAATATTACCACTAGGTGTAAACCGCCGGTTGTGCCGAGTTAACTCCGTTAGTGGTATATGCAGAGAAAGGCCCAAGGCTTGTAGTCGGTTTAGAACTTGTAGCCGTAAACCGGCCTGATGTATACTTGTATTGTAAGTTAGGAATAGAGAGATACCAACCGGGATACGAATATGAACCGGTTGGGACTCTATGAACCGACGGGCGCCACTTCGTGTATATAAGGGGACGACCGGCGACGGTTCAAGGACGACAACCACAACTCGAGCCTAGGCGAAGCTTGTTTGCTCCTAGCCATCGAGACTACATCAATTCCATCACAACTAGACGTAGGCTTTTACCTTCATCGAAGGGGCCGAACTAGTATAAATCCTTGTGTCTTTGTGTCCGCTTTAACCCCTTCAAGTAAACCCGTTGCGATGGCTCCACGACTAAGTCCGTACGCTAGGACATCTGCCATGACAAATCCACGACAATTGGCGCCCACCGTGGGGCTATCGCGCGATGGTTTGGCGATCTTGGAGGGCAAGCTCAAAGGACTTGAAGGCTACGTCGTGGGCCGGATGACCAAGAGTCGTCGCGGCCGGATCTACATCGACGACGCCGGATGGGGTCTCGAGGCCGATTCAATCGAGTACGGATACCGGGTCCCCTTCGGTGGCATACATGTTTTCATCGGCAAGATCGGAGAGCCTGGGCCTGAGCCGGACATCTGCACCGACCTCGTCGAGACGGCTCAGCGTGCGTGACCTGCCTAGGTTAAACCGGCCGTGAAGCATGTCTTCGTTGGAGTCATCCACGGAGGAGAACACGACGCCAGTTCAGAACACGGTTGTGAGACGGTCGTTTATTCCGGCGACGAATCTTCAACAGGAGAGACCGAGTCGTTGTACCAGCTGCAGGACGATATGATCAGGGGCTGTTCCGACGGCGACAGTATTCCGGACCCCCCAAGCCAGATCAACCGGGTTGGAATATTCATGGCCGGTACACAGGCAGCGAACCACTCTTCAACCGCAGCAGCGATGCTTTCCGGATCAGCAGCGGCAGCGGCCGCAGGGGCAGGAGGCCCGGTGCGCCCGCCGGTTCAAGTTCTATCAGATCTGTTTGATGCACTAGCTGCGCTTATGGCAGAGGACAACCCGGCGGATCAGGAGGCTCATAATGCAGAAATTGCGAAGGTGAAAGAGCAGATCACGCAAGCCAAAGCGGATCTAGCATCGGAGAAGGAGCGTATGGCCGCAGAGCGGGCCACTCTGGACGCCCAGGCTTACAAACTCATGCTTGACCAGAGTGCATCGCAGGAGGTGTTGAAGCGGAAGTATAGATCACGCCTGCCATTAGGGTTTGATCCTAGAAATCTCTTTCAGACCCCGGGAGCTGGACCCAGTAATCCGCCCCAGCACAGGGAGGTAAACCGGATTGAGGCACCAGGAGCAGGAGCGACGGCCCAACCACGCCTGATGGAGCCTCCTCAGCAGAACACGGTGGTTCCTCCACCGGTACAGACACCCCCATGTCATTATTCTAATCCTATGGACAACCTTGTTGCAGCCGCCGCACGATTGGAGGCTATCCCAGTCGAACGAGATTCCCCACAAGCAGTTGAGACACGCCGGGTTAAGGAGCTTCTCCGGACTGCACTGATCCAACAGGAGGCGTATTCATATAGCCGTGATCGGATTCATTCTACGCCCCGTCCGAGCCGGAGCTACAGAGGCGATGGATGAACCGCCATATTGGCAACGCTGGACCGTGAAGCGCCCATGGCAATCATCGACGGGTGGCATTCGTGATGCTCGGAGGTGGTGGACCGCCCGGCGCGCAGGGAGGCCGAAGTTAGCAGCCACAGACGACGCAGTCAACATACACCGTTCGCCCTACCACCTTCGCGGACCAGAGCCGCATCCGCTTTAGGGTGCCCTGTTTAATCCCCGCCACGCAATGTGCGCTTGCCTAAAGACTTTAAGGGTCCACGCAAGGTGCCGAATTACACCGCAGATCTATCCCGAGCGTGGGTTGAAAGTTATGAGATGGCCATGGAGATGCTTGATGTCGATGAGACGCGTGTGCAAAGTACTTCACCATGATCTTTGGAAGGCACGGCTCGTACTTGGTTGAAAAGCTTACCGCCCAATTCTATCAGCTCATGGGCCCGATTCACGGGCCCGGTTTATTCGTAACTTCAAAGATACGTAAGCAGCCCAAGTCCATAGTAGACCTGGCGGCTTGTGTCCAGGAGGAAGGAGTCAACAACCCGCTGGGTACGCCGTGTTTCAGAGATTTTACACCTCCGACAGATCAACGCTGACTCTGCAATCTTAACATTAGAAGGCAATCGCGGTTTGAGCCTTTAAAATTAAAATTGGGGCGCATGAAGCGGTTCTCAGAATGACATGGGAACCCTTATGGCGCGCTGGTGAAGTATGCTGATTCGACAGTACCAAGGATCCCGAGGCTGATGATGATGAAGCGAGGAAGGGAAAGAAGAACGGCAACTCCAAGGGCAGCAGACAAACCGGCGGGTCATGGAACGGAGGCAAGCGCAAGGCGATGGCAACCCGGATTTCGTGGCCAACACTAATGCACAGATGGGGCAGCAGCGCAGAGGCAAAGGAAATCGGGCCCAAATCCTAATGCGAACCGCTTGAATTACTTATTGAATCAACCTTGCCCCAAGCATCGGACGAAGGAGTCCCCATCGAACCATCTCTCGAAAAGATGTTATATTATGCAGGAGTTCAAAACTCTAATACTTTCCAAGATGACCAGGGTCGGGCGGTTCAGATCCGTTTCCACGGGCCGGGTCACGATGGAGCTTCCGGTTCAGTCTTAATGAAGGCAGTCACAATAGTCGAATAATCGAGCGCCAAGCAGCAGCAAAGAATAAAGTTATCGAGCCAACCAAAGCAGTTGAATAGCGGGCAAGATCATGTTTTCACAACTAGTTTGGATAAGCGATCGAAAGCTTCACAAGCGTAGAAGAACTCTGTTGAACGGCCTTGCCGCGTTATTTACGCTGGTCGGAGCAGCCTATCGTGTGGAGCGAGAGGACCATCCCCGGTTGATAACCGGGCCACCGGCATTGGTGGTAGACCCTCGTGGGGGCTATAAGTTCACTAAGGTGCTTATGGATGGAGGAAGCAGATTAATATACTATACTATGAAACTTTCCGTCGCATGGGTCTAACGAGATAAGGATCTCAGCCGTCAATACGGTGTTCCATGGTGTAGTACCAGGCAAATCTGCTTATCCTGTTGGTAAGATAGCCCTGGATGTGGCTTTTGGGGACGAGCACGATTCCCGGTCTGAAAAGCTAACTTTTGAACTAGTAAAACTCCGGAGTCCATATCATGCCTTGTTTGGGCGGCCGGCTTATGCTAAGTTCATGGCACGACCTTGTTATATCTACTTGCAGCTCAAAATGCCGGGTTACAAAGGAACGATAACGGTGCATGGAAGCCGCCGAGTCGCTTTGGAATGTGAGGAAGGTGATGCAGCTTATGCAGAGGCGGTCTGTGCCACGGAGGAGTTGAAGTTCTATAAGGACAACATTGATCCGGCAGATATGACCCTTTAAAGAAACCAACTACGTAACATGAATCGGATCTGAAGTTTAAATCGGCAATGAGACCAAGCTTGTTCACTTCGTGCAGGCGATTCGCCCAAGCAGTTCACTTTGTCGGTGCCAACTCGATCCCAAATAGGAAAGCGCCATCGAAGTTCATCCGTGAGAACCGGATATCTTTGCATGGAAGCCATCCGACATGCGGTGTACCGAGGAACTCGCCGAGCACACACTTAATGTGGATCCTAAGTATAAACCGTGAAACAGTTCCTCCGCCGGTTTAACGAAGAAAGGCGCAAAGCCATTAGAGAGGAAGTAGCCAGGCTTTTGGCAGCTGGCTTTATCATTGAAGTGTTTCATCCAGAGTGGCTTGCTAATCCGGTGCTGGTCCTTAAGAGAAATGGCTTTGGCGATGTGTGTGGACTACAGATCTTAACAAAGCCTGTCCATCGGATCCTTTTGCCCTCCCGCATTGATCAGATTATTGATGCCACGGCGGAATGTGAGCGTTTAAGTTTTTTGGATGCGTACTCTGGATATCATCAGATCAAAATGGCGGTTAGGACCAGGAGAAAACAGCGTTTATAACTCCCTTTGGAGCCTTCGCTATGTATCTATGCCTTTTGGGCTCAAGAGCGCCCAGGCTACTTATCAGCGGTGTGTACAGAATTGCCTGCATTCACAGATCGGCCGCAATGTGCATGCTTACGTGGATGATATTGTGGTAAAATCAAGACAAAAGGAGACACTGGTGGACGATTTGAAGGAAACCTTCAACAACTTGCGCATTTACAAGATGATGCTTAATCCGGCCAAGTGCGTCTTTGGTGTTCCGGCAGGAAAGTTATTGGGGTTTCTGGTGTCTAACAGAGGAATTGAGGCTAATCCGGAGAAAATTAAGGCTATTACTTCTTTGGCTAAACCAAAGTGTATCAATGATGTTCAGCGTTTGGCGGGCAAAATTGCTGCGTTGAGCCGGTTTATCAGCCGCCTCGGAGAGAAGGCCATCCCCTTATACCGGATGCTGAGGAAAACAGATAATTAAATGCTCGAGTCCGGTCACGACGAAGCATTGAGGATTTAAAGCGGCAATTGGCCAATCCGCTTTGTTCTTGCGGCTCCGGTTGACAAGGAGCCTTTGTTGTTATATGTGGCAGCCAATGCTCGAGCAGAAGCGTGGCTATTGTGGTGGAACGCAAGGAGGCAGCAAGGAATATCCGTTCGCGGCGGTTTATTATATCGATGAGGTGCTTATTGAGTCCAAGCAAAGGTATCCGCATTGGCGAAGCTAGTCTATGGTGTTTTTATGGCTACCGGAAATCAAGCAGATTTCCAAGGGCACCCTATCACAAATGGTTAGTTCAGCTCCTTTGGGTGATATCATACAGAACCGGGAGGCGACTGGCCGGATTGCCAAATGGGCCATAGAGCTTGGGCCGCATGGACTAAAGTATATACCACGCACAGCAGTGAAGTCTCAAGCACTTATTGATTTCATTAATGACTGGACGGAGTTACAAGCACCAGAGGAGAAGCCGGATCACACATATTGGACTATTCATTTCGACGGATCCATGCAGTTGGAAGGCTCGGGTGGAGTCGTTTAACTTCCCCACGAGGTGATAAGTTTTGTTACGTTCTCCGTTTAATGTTCCCTTGTACTAATAATGCAGCTGAGTACGAAGCCTTGCTCCATGGCCTCCGGATGGCTAAGGAGATGAACTTGAGCCGGGTTAAGTGCTTTGTTGACTCGGACCTGGTGGCTCAGCAAGTATCTGGCACTTGGGACTCTAAGGACCCGCTTATGGCCGCATATCGTCGAGAAGTGGATAATATTGCAGGTTGCTTCAAGGGTTATCAAGTGGATCATGTGGATCGCCGGAAGAACGGCGGCGGACGCTTTAAGCGGTTGGGTTCTCGGCGTAAACCGTCCCGCCTAATGTCTTTTGGACGCCTTGCACAACCCGTCGACCCAGCTCCCGGTGAAGCAGATTTGGCTATTCCTGATCCGGAGGCTCGCTTGGTGGCAGCATTACATGCTATTCCGGATTGGACGATTCCTTTTCTTGCGATATGACTCGAGGAGTTGCGGAAGATGAGATTACGGCCGCATGATAATCCGCGCCCAAGTCTATGACGATTCTTAATGGTGAGTTGCATCATTGCAAAGGTATCGTAGGCGTTTCACCGTTGTGTTTCCCCTGAGGAAGGCTGTGAAATCTTAAGAGAAATCCATGAAGGGGATTGTGGACATCACGCCGGTTCAAAGTCCCTGGTGGCAAAGGCGTTTCGTCATGGATTTTACTGGTTGACCGCACACGCTGATGCGGAGAACTTGGTTAAACGGTGTGATGGATGTCAGAAATTTTCAAGGCGTGCTCATGTACCGGCACAAGAGTTGAGGATGATCCCAATAACGTGGCCGTTTGCAACATGGGGGCTAGATATGGTTGGACCATTTAAACGGTCCAAGGATAAGAAGACCCACCTGTTGGTGGCAGTGGACAAATTTACCAAGTGGGTTGAAGCGGAGCCTGTCAGCAAGTGTGATGCGGCAACAGCGGTGCAGTTCATCAAGAAGGTGATTTTCCGGTTTGGCTTTCCACACAGTATCATTACTGACAATGGCACTAATTTATCCAAGGGTGCTATGAAAGAGTTCTGTGAACGTGAGCACATCCGACTTGATGTGTCGTCAGTGGCTCATCCCCAGTCCAACGGGCAGGCAGAACGAGCTAATCAAGAGATCTTACGAGGCATAAAACCTCGGCTTATGGTTTCGTTACAACGAACACCAGGGTGCTGGGTTGAAGAGCTACCATCGGTGCTATGGAGTATCAATACTACGCCAAACCGGTCCATTGGATATACACCGTTTTTCATGGTCTACGGAGCAGAGGCAGTCCTTCCCAGTGATATCCGGCACGATTCGCCCCGTGTAGCGGCTTATGTTGAAGCGGACAACGAGACGGCACGGCAGGACGCTTTGGATCTATTGGATGAAGAGCGTGATATGGCAGCTGCTCGTTCGGCGATTTACCAGCAAGATCTTCGCCGTTATCACGATCGCGGGTTAAAACCGTAACCTTTCAAGAAGGAGATTTGGTGCTTCGCCTCATCCAAGACCGCATGATATGCACAAGTTATCCCCGCCTTGGGAAGGACCTTTTGTGGTCAGCAAGAATCTACACAACGGATCATACTATCTGATTGATATTCGAGAGCGTCAAGACTCACGTACATCAGAGGAGGAGACCAACAGGCCGTGGAATATAGCTCAGCTTCGGCCTTATTACACTTGAGTCATCGGCTCTATTTATGTACATATCATGACAATGTATATATTATCTTCGATATAATAAAACCGGAGCCTCAGCTACAGCGGGGTCTCTGTCTTTCTTATCATGCGTGGTTACATGGAGTGCTTCTGTTTTTAAAGCGGCCTCCGGTTTACCCCTTGACATTTGTTTTTATCACTTGGGGGCTAGGTCGTGTCCGAACCAATGCAACACCTCTTGAGAAGCGAAAGCCACCAGATCATTTGGGGACACGGTCACGTCTGAACCGGTCACGCCTCTTAGTCGGCCAATAGGGCCAGAGTCATTTGGGGGCTTGGTCGAACCCGAACCAATGTCATGCCACTTGGCCGGCGTACTCGCCAAGAGTCTTTTGGGGACCTGGCCGACTGGCACCATCGCTACGCCTTCGGGGAGCTTGGTTGCGTCTGACCATGGTAATGCCATCTGACCAGCTCAGTAAAGCTTTTCTTTTGCAAAAAGTTATTGCCTTTGTTGCCATATTTTCTCATAATTGGTATTCGATTTTTTGTTGCGTTTTTTAACCCGACAAACGTTTTTATCCGGTTCAACTGTCAGTTACAAATTGGCATGACACGGTTTAATCTTACGCCGGAGTATATCTGCCCGGTTTACCTTCTTCCTGTCAATCATCATTGAATAACAAGGGGGCTTGTGCTGATTCAGCACGGTTTATATGGGAGTTGTTCTCTCCCCGCTTTACAGATGGTCATGGTTTTTAAGGCCTCCGCTTTAAGTTTGGCTACGCCAGCTTCATGCCCATACACGGCAGGTATTTGAATCACATATTTGTTGGATTTCTGATATATATTAGATATCATAAACCGGCTGGCGGTATCACCGCCACCGAGGTTCAAATTTTTCTGGTTGCAGGAAATACGAATCAAGCGAAGGTTTCGCTACTTATGCACGAAGGCATATTCAAACGGAAAGTTTTAACTAAAGTTATTACAAGGCAACACGGTGCCCAAGTGAGATCATTGTTCTTTGGGCAAACCGCCGACAACAGATATTTAGACCGGCTACCGGTTCAAGCCTGCTCTTCATCCTCCGCCGCTTCAGCCTCCTCGTCTCTACCCATTGGCTGGAAATCAACAGTGGTCCAGTCGATTCCCATTAGCGCTTGGAAAACAGCCTCTTCGTGGATCAGAGAAGACGGTTCAATATCAGGAGCGTAAGTATGCTTACGGATTGGAGGGATCAGATTTTCCGCTTCAAAAGTTGGGGCAGACACTCGCTTGTTTTGATCATTGTATTGTGCTTGATAATGCTCCAAATCGGCTTCTTCAGCCAACCGACAAGCTAGCAGCGATCGCACGGTTTATAGCCCAGAATCCTCTTCATTGAAAGCGAGCCATCTTCTTTCACTGGGATAGCCTTGAGCTGCTTCCACAGGATCAAAGTCTGGTACCCATGCCTTGGCTCGGATCAAGGCGTTGATAGCTCCGGTTCGAGCAGCAGATTTTTTCACCTCTTCAATCCGGGCAGGAAGCATGGACAGCCGGTTCAGAGTATCTTGAATCAAGGAAGGTGCCGGATTGTTATGTGAGGCTGTGGTGATGATGCGCTGGGCTCCGGTATACAACTGTTCTACCAAGGTATAGACAGCCTTCAGTTTCTTCCGCACATCGTTTCCTAAGTGCCCAATGCGTGTGCCTACAACAGTAAACGGTTAGTTTCAAACCGGAGTAATGATATAGCAGGTTCAACACATCACAACTGTTCAAAGAAAGCTTACCAAAGATTGCCGCAGTCATAGAATGTACTTGCCGCTTTACTGCTGTCAGATCATCTACCACCGGTTTAAGGGCAGCTTCAGCATTTTCTGCTCGTTTGATCAAATTGGCCTTCTCAGTGGCCCAGTCTGCCTGTTCTTTCTTCAAGCTTTCCTTCACTTGTTCAGCAGCGTTCAAAGCACTGGTTAATTCTTTCTTGGCCTTTTCTGTTTCGGCCTGCTGGGTTTTCAAAGCCGCTTGTAAATCGGCAATCCGGTCATCTTTGATTTTCACCTCAGCCTGTGTATCGATAGTATGTTCAGCCAGAAATTCAAGGAAGTCAAAGTCCCAACCACACAACACAGTTATATGCTTGACACTTGGGGGCTAATGTACCCTTGATTTTTATATTGCTACTAGATGGCAAAGTCCCAAGCTCAATACAAGTATTCAACTTGGCACTTGGGGGCTAATGGCTATTTGATCTAGCAATATTTCCAAAGGCAGTTTTTATTGAAGTACCGGTTTAAATATGCAGAGTTAAACCGGCCCTTGTGGTTATGCAGGTAGATTTCAAAGTTGATTAAGAAATATAATCAAGTCCCGGTTTGATCAAGATTACAAACCGGCCCTTGTGGCTACAAGAACTGATATACTGGCGGTAAGAAAAGGAGTGAGTTACCTCAAACTTGTCCCTCATTAATTTGACCAGGCCAGCTTCATAGTCACGGCTAGTATAAAGCCGGTTTAAATAGCCAGAATGAAGGACTTGGGCGCTTAAAGCAGCATATGTTTCCAGTTCGACATCCCACTTTCCTTTATTCAAGGTGGAAAAATCCTCTTTCACAGTGTGCCTGGTTAAGGTTGCAGGATTCCCCAGTTCAGAGCGGCCCATACCAGTAATCACAACGTCATCATCTTTCGACTCGACGGATTGTGTGGGCACGGCCGTTTTAGTAGCAGGACTGTGAGATTTATCAAACCGGACGGTGCTGGCAGGTGGATCAGCAGAGATTGAAGTGTTGACAGGCCTCTCTTCAGGAATAACCTCATCTTGAACCGGAGGATCATTGGGAATGTCTTCAGAGGCAAAATTTTCAAGATCCGGCGCTCTCTCATGGTCTGAGGCGGCAGCTTCTTCAGCCGTTTTATCCAAACGGGCCTTCTTGCTTGGTTTCGGTTTGGTTCTAAGAGACAAAGAGTCAGGGAAAAAGCATATCCATTACAAAATATATTATAAGCATATGGCCGGTTTGACTTACCTGGCGGCTATTTTCAACGGTGGTAGCTGAGTGGCCGAGGATTCACCAGAGGATGAATGGGAAGTGACCCGATAATCGGAGTCAGACGGATTAAGAGGTTGACGGAAGAAACCCGCTTTGGAATTTAAAGCAATAAAAAGGTCGGAAACCTCGGAGCGGCGCTTTCGAACCGGGCTGTTTGGTAAACCGGCAGAGGTAACTACCTGACCACTGTGCCGGGTTGTGCGGCGAGCTTCATGTTGTTGTGTCTTCATAAGAAATTTGGGATCCAAATAAGCAAGAGGGTGAGAAAAATTAACTTTCCGGTTTGCCTGGCGAAATTTTGGTAAAGGCAAATTTGCTGAATCGGAAGAGAGAATAGTTACCTCAGCGAATCCTGCGTTGCTGGCTTCAGCATCATCCTGACAAGCATCATCATCAATAAGGCGTGTAAAAAGCAAGCCAAGAGAATCAAGTTCCGGATTACCCACATCATCGTCAATGGCTGGGTCAGATGAAGCAGTGGTCTTTCTCTTATGGGCTGATTTCTTGACAATTTTGTTTTGGGCCGGGTTGGCGCCCTGCTTTCTCCGCTTTGTCCTGTGAAAGTTTCTTGCTCCAAAACGGATTATCACCCTGGATCAGAAGTAATTAAATGTTGGATATATGAAGCAGTAACAAGTTAAATGATGAAGCAACTGGAAACTTACCGCAGGTGGTTTGTTGGTGGTGCAGTAAGGAGCTAGACCGGTTTGAGCACAGAGGTGCTCCGGTTCATTCAGCATCCTTTTTACCGAGTCCGTAACTTCATCATCAGAAAGTTCGAGTTTTGTGTGTCGGAGTGGGTCATCGATGCTGCCAGTGTACTGGCACATCAAACCGGAACGCCGGCTCAGAGGCAGTATGCCACATGATAACCAGCAGCGTGCAAGATCAATTCCAGTCAAACCGTTGGCCATAAAGGCTCGGAGCTTGGACAGTTGCGGGGCATATTTGCTTCTATCTTTGGCGCTTAATCTTTGAGGAAACGGATGAGTATTGCTTAGCTGCTCTGGACGAAAGCCAGGTAAAGGATTTTCATCTTCAGGAGAAGTGTCCTTGCAATAAAACCAAGTCGCATTCCACTCTTTGGGGTGAGTATGGAGTTTGACATGGGGATAGGTGATCTCCTTCCTCTTTTGAATAGCCATACCACCCAATTCCGTATTGGGGCCGTCGGTGAATTCAGTGCGACGGTTTAGATGGAAGAGGTCTCTAAACAGTTCAATGAAGGTTCCTCTTGCGATATACTTCAGATAGTACTTGAAAGTGGCATAAATTGGTGACGGAGTTGGGGCCAATGTCACGGGACGGAGCTGAAAATTGGCTAACACGTCCCGTAAAATTTTGAACAGGCGGTTTGAAGCCTCGGGCAGGTGATCTGCGAAGACCACGACTTCTCCTTCCTGGGGTGTGGGAGGACATTCCTCTCGAGGACCCTCCATGGATCAGTATCTTTGTCATCTAAAGCGCCAATCGAGACCAGATCATTCAGCTGTGACTCGGTGACGCGAGAAGGAACCCAGTTGCATTCATACACTTGTTTGGCCATGATAAGATCTACAAAAGTAATTGATCCGGTTCAAAGAGCATGCTTATTACAAGGTGATTGATCTAAGTTATGATAAACCGGAGGCAGTGTCTATAAATCGATTTCCTGTGATATGACATCAGGTGGGCTCTGGCGGTTCAACAAGGGGACTAATGGTGTATCTGTGCCGGTTTAGCAGTTTTTTTCTTATGGTGAGTTAAACCGCCTAATCTAGGCTTTGGAAGTAATCGAAGCTATGGATAGTTTGCAGAAACAAGTTTCACAAGATCCCATTATAGCTACGGATCAAACGCAGGTTTACAGAAAATAGAAAATATTTCACGGAAGTAAGGCAGAAACGGAAGTGGACTATGAAGCAGATATGTATGCAGAAGATCCATGGACTTAAGATGAGAAAATACAGAGGATGCGCAGGAATCGCTATTAGCACAGTACAGATTCACAGTGTGGTTCAAAGTTAAGAGGATAGACGGGAACGCACGAAGAACACAGTATGAAGCTGGAACCCTAAAAACAGATCTAAGTCGAGAAGGGGAAGAAGCTTACCGGGAACAGAGAAGACGCGGAAAGAGGCCGCAGTATTCTGGTACGTTCAGGTCGATGCAGCGGCCCAGGACGAGGCAGAGGTCGACGATGATGGTGGAGCTCCAAGAGCAGCGGCGCGAGGAAGACGAAGAAGAAGAGACGAAGGGAGGAAAGAAATGACCCTTCGGTCCTATTTATAAGGCAGCCAAGCTAGGTCAAGCGCGTGGATCCAGGAACTGCCATTAAAAGAAGGCGTTATAGAGGATCAAATTTCAGGATGACGTCATGCCGGTTTACAGTGACCAGAAGTAATGACGACATGGCGGTTTACCAGACAATAGAAGAGGTCCAAGGTACAAGATTTGTGGGGATTGACATGAACCGTTTCAAATCAACGGGGCCTAATGTTAGAATATTACCACTAGGTGTAAACCGCCGCTTTGGGCGAGTTAACTCCATTAGTGGTATATGCAGAGAAAGGCCCAAGGCCTGTAGTCGGTTTAGAACTTGTAGCCGTAAACCGGCCTGATGTATACTTGTATTGTAAGTTAGGAATAGAGAGATACCAACCGGGATACGAATATGAACCGGTTGGGACTCTATGAACCGACGGGCGTCACTCGTGTATATAAGGGGACGACCCGGCGACGGTTCAAGGACAGACAACCACAACTCGAGCCTAGGCGAAGCTTGTTTGCTCCCTAGCCATCGAGACTACATCAATTCCATCACAACTAGACGTAGGCTTTTACCTTCATCGAAGGGGCCGAACTAGTATAAATCCTTGTGTCTTTGTGTCCGCTTTAACCCCTTCAAGTAAACCCGTTGCGATGGCTCCACGACTAAGTCCTTACGCTAGGACATCTGCCGTGACAAATCCACGACAGCCTTGATTCTCATATGTGAAGTCTTTTGTTAATCTGGACATATTCGCTTGGTTGTCTATTCGTGCTGTCTATCATACAACGAGAATATAATTGGTTAACTCTTCGTGTACAGTGTGACTTGACAGTACAGGCGCGAGAGGAGGTTTCCGCTTTAATGCGGCGCAGTCTGAGGGGAGAAACTATCCCACCGCAAGAGAGCGTCTCATGGTTGAGGCGTCTTGATGACAAGCTACGCGGGATTTACGCAGCTATTACGTGTAGACGGTCTTCGGATGTTGCACTTCCTCCTCCAGCACATCGTCCGCCACGACCCTCTATACAGCATTTAGAACCACGACGCTCTGTTCACCGTTCAGAACCACGACCCTCTGTGCACCGTGCAGAACCACCTCCTTCACAGCCTGGGAGCTCTTCCTGGCATGAGCCACCTCCTTCACAGCCAGGGAGCTCTTCCTGGCATGAGCCACCTCCTTCACAGCCAGGGAGCTCTTCCTGGCATGAGCCACCTCCTTCACAGCCAAGGAGCTCTTCCTGGCATCAGCCACCTCCTTCACAGCTAGGGAGCGCTTACTGGCATCAGATGGAACTAGGTAACACTACTCACTACATTCTTTTTAACAGTGTAGTAATCATTCTTGCATTCTCAGCGATCCGATGCTTCTTGGTAGTGCTTCGCTCATTCATTTGTATCAATTTTACATGTTTTACTTTATCGCAGCGGCAACCGATCGCAACCATTCATGCATTTGAGCGAGCCACCGATCCTTAGTGGTGATGCTGATTACTTTGAGGGCGACATGCGAGTATGATGACCAAGCTACAAACATTTATGGCTTCTCGCAGACAGTGTTTCACACTCCACCACCACCACCGGCACGTGAGACACAGACCGTGAGAGACGAGGTTAACTATGGTCGTGGTTATCGCGAGCCTCGTCCACCGCCTCAGCGCTTATCGCCTTCCGGTCCTCGCCCGAGGAAGACCCAGACTCGTCGTCGTCCCCCGCAGTGATATGCTTATCTATCTATGTATGACTCATTATCTATGTTAGTTTCAGACTATTCGCAGCTGTGTGTCAGTATTTATGTATGAGACATGCTTCATGTATGTGTTATTATCGCACTTCCTTCTATCTGATCAGGAGACATATATTGTTTTATGTATGCGAGAGACATATTACTATTAATTCGCATTCTTATTCCAGTTACATTTCCAAATAGACTACAACCGATAATTAAGATACATCTTACATACTACAAAATGAAATTCAGATAGAACATAATGCCCTACAATAATACAATACAAACTAATAATGCAAATACATCTGAATGAAACGGTATAACTGGAATACATCTTACATATTACATGAAGTCATCATCGTCATCCTCCGTTGATGCAGCCCTCTTGCCCTTGGACGATGCGGTCCTCTTGCCCTCCGTCGATGCAGAACTCTTGCCCTTGGTGGATGCAGAACTCTTACCCTTCGAGGATGCAGAACTCTTGCCTTTGGACGATACAGAACTCTTGCCCTTCGAGGATGCAGAACCCGGAAGCGGCGACATGAAGATATCTTCATCGTCCTCGCTCTCCTCAGTCCATAAAAATGTATTCTTTGCTGCAGTCTTTCTGAAAGTTTCACTCTTCGGCTCCACTACCTTCTTCCACCTTTCATGCAACCTAAGAAGTTCTTGACGTACCTCCTCATAGGTCCTTTCAGGCCACCCAGACCTACGTAATTGGTGAGCCAACTCATTCATTATGGTGTCACTACCGGTGAGTTCGTCCCATGGAACTATCCTATTGTCCATCCTGAAATCGGTAACTAGACTCAGAAGAGTCCTGCTCATCCCAGGGTGAAAACTACGATCGAATGGATAATGGGACATCTCGACTACACTACACTGGAATGCTTATCCACCTTCGCCTGAAGGGGGTTTTATAGATACAGAGGAGATAATGGCAGGAAAGAATAACTGCGGTATGGCGGGAAAGGGTTGGTAGGAAGGGATTGGCGGGAAAATAAGGCGGGAAGGGATTGGCGAGAAAATAAGGCGGGAAGGGGTCGGCGGGAAACGGGTGGCGGGAACATAAGGCGGGAAGGGGTTGGCGGGAAACGGGTGGCGGGAACATAAGGCGGGAAGGTGTTGGCGGGAAACGGGTGGCGGGAAGGGGTGGGCGGGAAACGGTGGAGACAAAATACATTTCAGCATGAGCCATGCAACTTCGGCCTACGGTTGACCAAAAAGTGAGTTTTCGGCCTAGGCTTGACAAAAAAGTGTATTTCGGCCTAGAGTTGACCGAAAAGTACTACTTCGGCCTAGTGATGACCGAAAAGTTATACTTCGGCCTAACTGTGGCCGAAAAGTAGTACTTCGGCCTAGTGATGACCGAAAAGTTAAACTTCGGCCTAACTGTGGCCGAAAAGTAGTACTTCGGCCTAAAGATGGCCGACGGGCTACTACTTTTGGTTTTTTTGCATTACGTCCTATAGTTTCCGAAATTGCTACAAAAAAGAACACAGTTTTGAAAAAAAATCCCCATCCCGATCGACCTCTCTGCGCCGGCCCACCCCAAGACCAACCTCCGCCGTCGTTCCCACCTTCCTCCTCCTCCGGGCCACCACACAACCTCCCTCCTTCTCCCGCCCGCCGACCTCTCCTACCCGCCTTCTCCCTCCGTGCCCTACCGCCCACAAGACACCAAGACCCCCCGGCGACGCCTGCGCGGATCCAGCCGCAGCACACCTCGCACCCTGGCGATGCCTGGGCGGATCCAGCACGCACACACCCAGCACACCCGGCGACACCTCAGGTTGGATCCAGGCCGTGGCGCACCCCACCCTCTCCGACGCGGCGCGCACCACCCGAGACGCCACCCACCCTCCCCACCTTCAACGCGCATGGTGCGCCCCACCCAACCCCCGACGAGGCTAGCCATCACTGTATCTGGACAGCCGCGGCCCCACACGGCCCGCCATCATCGGAGAAGGTGGCCCCACAAGACCTCGCACGGAGAAGGTGGCCCCACCCCCTCCTCCTCCTTCCTGGTTCAGATCGAGCTGAGGACGAGCCCTCTCCTCGTGGCGGTCTTCGGCCCCACCCCGTGCAGCTCCGTCGCGGCAGTGTGGTTGACTGCTCGGTTCAGTCCAGCTGTTGTTAATTTGTCTTTAGATTTTGCTTGCTTGTGAAGTTTAACTGAACTCTGGAGGCAGTGCCGCACAGGATCGAGATGCCTCGCCTCGCCTCTCCTCCGATTATGGCCGCTGCCTCGCCTACCCATTCCTGGATCCGGCGACGGGCGTCGTCACCGGTGCCCTGCTGCTCGACACATCGCCTGCCTCGTCGTCTCGAGCCTCGCATGTGTGCGCCCGTTGGGCCGCAGAAGTGCCCTAGCGTCGTTGCGCGCCTCCAGCCGTGCATGCTACCGCCTCATCCAGCCCGGCTCGCCTTTGGCAAAAAATGCAGCACACTGTTTTGGTGTTTCTCTGAAAGATAAATCAATGCAAATGCAGTCCGCTGTGGTTCGTTGTAAATCCCTCTGTGGTTCAATTTGTGAAAAAGAGAGAGAAAATAATTGCATCCATATTGCAGTGCAATTTTGGTTGCACGGCGGTGCATTTTCAGTGGTTATGCAGTGCGGGGTGAGCACACATGCACTCTGTTAAAATATCACAAAAGAAATTATGCTGCTCGCTTGCCCGTCCGATGTAGTGCGGTTTTCATTCTGAAGCAGTGCGGTCGGCCGTATGATGTTGTTCATCCCATAAGTGCAAAAAAATTGTTACAAAAGCGAAAAAAAAGTAATGCGGTTCACTTCTTGACAGTGGTGTGGTTCATTTACACCCGATATGAAGTGCACTCTACTTTCTCGTCCTTGAAAAAATTACGTTTGAATAAAAAAACATGCAGTTCTCTTACCCGTCCGATGCAGTGCTTTTTTTGTCCGATGCAGTGCAATTCAGTTTCTCGTCCTTGAAAAAATTACGTTTGAATAAAATAAAACATGCAGTTCTCTTACCCGTTTGATGCAGTGCGGTTTTTCCTCCGTTGCAGTGCGGTTTTCAGTCGGATGAAGTACCCACGTCCATTTGGGTGTCGTGAAAAACAGAGTGTCCGCTTTTCGGTAAAACCGAAACTGCTCTTAAACCGTAAGGGATTAGAGAGAGTGTTCTACATGAAAAAGTTGCGTCCCGTCGATAGCTTTCCAACGGCGTATGATTTGAATCATTCCGACCAGCCGTTCGTGAAAATTTCGTGAAAAAACAGCCGCTGCCTCTCGAAGTCAGCCGCACGATTTTCGAAATTAACTAAAAACCATAAGGAATCTCAAAACCATTTCAACATATAAAAGTTGCGCCTTGTCCGTAGCTCTCCAACGGCGTATCACACGCCTTGTTTCGACGAACGTTTAAAAAACTGGAGCGAAAACAGTACCAAAAATTTCAAAAAAATTGAAAAACAGAGTTCCGCGATTTAGTAAATTTGAAACTGCTCTTAAACCGTAACGAATTAGAGAAAGATTTATATATGAAAAAGATGCGCCTCGACGATATCTATCCAACGGCGTATCATTTGCTTCATTCCGACAAGCGGTTTAGAAGAAAACGCGAAAAACGCTCGCAGCCACTCGTCATCCACCGCACATTTTCAAAACTGCTCTTAAACCGTGTGGAATCTCGAAAAGTGTTCAACATGTCGAAGTTGCGCCTAATCCATAGCTTTTCAATGGTATATTACACGCCTCATTCCGATAAACGGTTAAAAAATTAGAGCGAAAACAGTACCAAAAAAACACCGCGTGCAATTTTTTTCGGCACGAAGTTCACTAGTCTCTATTGCGTGCTTTGTCGTCAAAATGATGCGGTCTGCGCTTCATTGAGCGTGCAGTGCGAAGTGGTGTGCAAAATAGTTATTCTGCTAATATTAGCAGAATAGACCGTCTGTATATATATATATATATATATATATATATATATATATATATATATATATATATATATATATATATATATATATATATATATATATACACGAAAACTTGTTGTTCGACCAGTTTATCGGAGAAGGAGAGGCCGATCACTTCTCTCTGTGTATATATTCATGACGATCTTCTGTATTTAATGGTTTCCTTCATTTGCTTACTAGCTAGCTAGCGTGTTGAGTCTTCTATACGTAGCGTCGACCAAACACGGAGATAAGAGAGGACACTTCTCTCTATTAGCTAGCTAACACAATATATGAAACCCCTAAATTAACTCTACAAAACCCCTAAAACCCCCAACCCCCTACCCCTTTCAGGAAAAAAATCCAAAACTCCATACTGAACTCGACGGCGTGAAAGTTTTTTTGGTGGGTTGGTGGCACACCAACCGGAAGAAAAGGCCCCCTGCTGGGCAAGCAAGAAGTGGCCACTGAGCCCCATCTGTCCCGGTTGGTATAAGAACCGGGCCAAAGGTGTTGGGCTTTAGTACTGACCTTTTAGTCCCGGTTCCCAAACCGGGACAAATGGGCCTCACAACCGGGACGAATGACCCTTTTTCTACTAGTGATTGACCAGATGCAGGAAATTTTGAAGCATTCCTCTCATCAAAAGGCAAGATCTAACATACTTTGTTTTCTGTATATCTGATATTCATGTCTAGCGATCTCACATTTTGGGTAATACGTAGATTATTTTGCTTATGGCATGGTGGTCCTATGGCATTATCTTCTTAATTTCTCTCTAATATTGGTCATTTTGTGTGCGCTTGTAGGAAGAGAAAATAGTAGTACCACTAGATGAAGAAGACGAAGAACTCATCAAATCAATCACTTTCAGAGTATCCTCTACGACAACTTTTATATGTATCTGCATGTGCAAACTTGTATTTGAAATTATTGCTAACCATGTCATACTGTTTGTTATTGCATAACTCGAAAGGTTATGTTAAACGGATCGAAGAGGTCGACGGAGATGTTGAAGCGGTTACAGGAGGAAAAAATAGTAGTAGAACTTCATGAAGAAGACGAATAACTTATCAAATCAATAACTTCTAGAGTAATCCTCATGTCAACTTTCATATGTACCTGCATGTGCAAACTTGTATTTCAAACTATTTCAAACCCTTTCATACTATTGGTTATTGCAGAATTCAAAAGATTATGTTAAACGGATCGAAAAGGTCAACGGCGACGATGAAGATTTCGGTATACCAGGACAATCAAGTGTCACGTCAAAGGTACTTGTCTCACTATATTGTGTTTTCTGGCTTTTCTTCTTTTCCGTTTGTATTTCATATTGTATATTCTATGGTCTAGACTAATGAGATGCTTATTTTGTATTCCCGCTTCTCACAGTGTTGAGAGGCTAAATTACTCTGCCCTGCCCTTTTTTTTATGAATTTGGTTGTGCTTCGAATTAGATCGTGGGTTCGTGTGCCTCTTTCTCTGTGGGGTTTGAGTTCTAGGCGAGGTTTGTGTTCGGGAAGGGATCCAGCTTACGCATCGCGGTGCAGCCGACCGGCGACATGGTCATGTGCGCCATGGCCAAGGGGTGTGGGTGCATGACTCTGCTTCTCTCTCTGCCTACGCGTTTGTTCCCTGCTCCATAGTTGATAGTGTTGAGTCGAGCTAATTTGAAGGGAGTTATTGTGATGAGGGAAGGATTGGTTGGTGCTAGCTGGGCTTCATCATTTTTGTAGGGGGTTTGTGGTCTGTGTTACATAGATTAAAAATGTCATCCTTCCAGCGAACCAACATGTGGTTGGATGGTTAGAGGGACCGTGGTATCCCCAGCCCGGTGCTCATTTTAGGATTTCCGGCGATGCGCATTCAGTGGGAGGAGACATTCCAGTCGACGACGAAGTGCCTACGGCGACTTCGTAAATTTCAATATGATATGTCGGCTCGGTCTTTCGAAGGTGCTCACAGGGGTAGGGTGTGCGTACATGCATTCATAGGGATGAGCGTATGCACGTGTATATGAGCGCTTGTGTCTGTCTATGTTAAAAAAAGACATACTTTTTTCTGAAGGAGAACCCTTTCTGAATGGTTAGCTGAAAAAACAAGTACAGTTCAACTAGCAGCATACTACCAAATGGATACATCTAAGTACTTGAATCAAAATATCTTATACATCTGTATGTAGATAAATTTAAGACAAGCTTTTGGGACGGAGTTAATACTTTAAAAGGTAGCTTACAGGATTCTGAAGATAGCCTCCCTGTTCTCCCTGGGCGTTCACTAATCTTGTGGACTAGAGTCATAGTAGTTAACTTCTCCTTGGCAAGTTTCTAGTACTTGGACACATACGTTATCAGCTCCATACCCCTGCTTGAATAGTTCATTGTCATTTCACACTTCATTTGTCTTTAAACAGTGCAAGCAGTCAAATAAATTCTTCATTTTTTTTCCTTCTCAAAGATCCACACTTCAAAATGAACTGAACATTGCTCGCATAGCTGTTAAAATGAACTATCTTGCCATAGGTGATTTTTTTGTATACCACTTTGTAGTTTAAAGTATATTTCCTTTAAAGTATATTTCCTGCAATCATTGTGAGCTGGTTTGCCTTTTTGTTGAAAAATAGTGTGAAACTCCTTACTACTCCCATCAACTCTCAAAAAATTAGTGATAGACAAGATTATATTTCAAGTATAGACAAGATTATATTTCATGTATTTGAACAATGGATACAAGGTCTATTCATATATGTGTTAATTTGTGTTTTGTATCATTATTTTCTGCCATCAATGTTTTTACATAAAAATAACCACTCTATTATTATATTGTAAATTAGCAACATCTTGATTTTTCTTATAATCACTTAAATAGATATTCATGATTATCCGAAAGTAAACCTTTTTATTATCACGGGGAAAAATTAAACAAGAAGATACAAACAGAAACAGACTAGAAGGTTGATCTCATACCGTTTTTCAGATAAAAAATTGTGCCAACTGGTAAGGTAAGATCACTTCCTAATGTCAAATTCCAAATTTTAGTTCGGGAGCAAAAAATATTTTCTCTTTTTTGTAAATGCTGGAACGAAAAAGTTTAATTTGAAAACACTTAGGTTTAATTATGACTGTATAGATGGTTCAAATCACGTTTTGAAACCGAAGCGATGTAACCCAACCATGCTTTTATACTGAATTTTTATACTTATTTTAAACTAATTATAGCATATTAGAATTTTAATTGGTATAATTTTCAATTACTTCGACATCATAGCTAGATGCATAACAATATTGGTTTATAAATAATAGTTACAATATTCCTTGTTATACAGTTGTAAAATATATACTCTCCATCAATGATGGAAAATTTTCTTGTGCGAAGTTTAAATTATAAGATGTAACAAAAAGCATTTTTTTAAAATTTTTTGAATGAATTTTATAATATTGCATAAAGTATATAGTGTACACATGCAAGTGTTTATATATTTCTAATATTAATAAATATCATGGTAGAGATTTTGTAAATCATACACACTAACAAATAGTTTAATAGTGGTTTCTAGTATATATTAGCTAATCGTATTCGTAGAAACTTCTAGGTCATGGCAAATATGACTTGCAAGTTCGGTTCAGGAATAGGTTAACAACATGTGCATGTTTTTGTACTTGTATTTAAATTGGCACCATTATTATAATATAGAATAACATAAAATATTGTCGATTGTACTTTCGCATATGATTCGATTGTCTGACATGCTAGTATAGATTCACTTGGTTTGATTTGAGACATTTGAGATCTCTTACCTTTTTTCAGATAAAAAATTGTGCATTCGTTTAAATATAGAAATCTAGTTACCCTGAATTTCATTATGATACCGAGATGTTCATCGTAAAGAGAGACTACCAATGTAATTAAACTCAACTTCACAGGTTAGATTGGTTTGTGAACATATAGTACATAGCGTAAACGGCGTACTTTGGTAGTCTCTCTTTACGATGAACGGGCCGACCAAACACAGACAAGAAAGCTTCCGCGAGACAGAACATACCCTCTCTATAAGGGGCGTCCCTATCTCTCGCATAAAGCGAGAACGCGTGAGCGAGCGAGCAACATGAACAGGCCGGCCCAGATGCGTGTGACGCAACAGCCTGGTTTTTACTATTTGTTTTCCATTTTCTGTTCTTGCATTATTTTATTACTTTTATTTATAATTTAAATAATTTTAATATACTCCTTCCATCCCAAAATTCTTGTCTTAGATTTGTCTAAATACGAATGTATCAAGTCACGTTTTGGTATTAGGTACATCCGTAACTAGACAAATCTAAGACAAGAGTTTTGGAACGGAGGGAGTACATTACAAAAAAAACTCTACAAAAAACATTTGCAAAAAGGCTGACCAGGCATTCGAAAAAGTTAAATGCGTATAGAGAAAAATGTTTATGACATATATGAAAAATATATAGAAAAAACACTGTGTATGAAAAAAAATTGATCATGCATTTAAAACATTTTAATCAAGCACTTGACAAAAATAATTAAAAAATGTTAATTAAGGGTTTGGAAAATGTTAAATGTGTATAGAAAAAGGTTGACCATGTACTAAAAAATGAGGAAAAAATTTAACCATATAATAACAATGTTAATCAAGCATTTGAAAAAAGTTGAACAAGTATTTGATTTTTTTAATCAAACATTTGGAAAATGTTAATCAACCATTTGTAAAACAAATATGAACAAGTATTTCAAAATGTTAATTAAGCGTTTCGCAAATGTTAAATGCATATAGAAAAATTTGACCATGTATTAAATAAATGATGAAAAAATTAACCATGTATATAACAATGGATTTTTTTGAAACTATGAAGATTTTTATAACAAATTCAGAAACTATACACCCTAATGGAGAAAAAACAAAAGTATCACCTCGTCGGCCTCCTGTTGGCCGAAAAGGGACTTTTCGGCCTCTTGTTGGCCGAAGAGGGACTTTTCGGCCAACCGTTGGCCAAAAAGTACTTTTCGGCCAACAGTTGGCCAAAGAGTCCCTCTTCGGCCAACACCTGCTTTACTTTTTAGAAAATTCATATCAAATAGGATTTTTAGTATTTTAATTTGATTCTTTTTGCATTAGATTAGAAATTTTATGAAGTTTCTGTAGATATCAAGTTTGACTAGATTTAAAAGTTTGAATTTGAATTTTCATGAATTTTCTCAAATAACTAGATTGCCTATAATTTGAGCTAGGAGTATTCTTTTTAGATGATTCTTTTTGCTACTGGTTCTTTGTGACTTTGTTTATCAGTAGTAATTAATTGGTGAATTTTAGGATTATTTAAAATTAGGTTGTTACGCCATTCTCTCCCTCCATTTTCTCCCGCCATTTTATTTCCCGCCATTCTCTCCCTCCATTTTCTTTCCCGCCATTCTCTCCTGCCATCTTCTTTCCCGCTATCTTCTTTCTCGCCATCTTCACTTCTCAACTTATAAAACGAGCCTCATGGTGTCCACGATCGTAAATAACATCGTCTGACACGGTCTATGTCTCCTGCGTCGGTGCTGTTGGTGGAGTGTGAAACACTGTCTGAGAGAATTCACAAGTGTTTGCAGCTTCGTCATCATCATCGGAGAGTGTTTCACACTTATGACTTCTCTCACACAGTGTTTCACTCTCCACATGAAGGCATCATCGTCATCCTCCGTCGATGCAGCACTCCTTAGTGTGGCGGGAGAGAATGGCGGCAAAGAAAATGGAGGGAAAAAGATTGCGGGTAAGTATTTTTTTCATATATAAAACGGCAATGGTTGTACGGGATTTACAAGGCACTTTTAAATATAAACTCCTATGAAGCTCAAAACAAGTTTTCTAGTCGGATAAAAGAAATAAAATACAAAAAAATACTACAAATAAAATAGCTACTGATAACTAAATAGAAACAAAAAGAATATGTCAAAAACTAAAGAATTTTTTTAAGCAATTAAAATTAAAAGAAATAGCATAAAACCTATAAAACACTAAAACAAAACTGTTTTCATAAAAACCTAATTTTAAATAATTATAAAATTTGCCAATTAATTACTACTGATAAGCAAATTCACAAAGAAGCAGTAGCAAAAAGAATCATCTTAAAAAATACTCCTAGCTCAAATTATAGGCAATCTAGTTATTTTAGCAAATTCATTAAAAAATCAAATTCAAATTTCCAAATCTAGTCAAACTTGATATCTACAGAAACTTCATAAAATTTCTAACCTAATGCAAAAAGAATCAAATTAAAATACTGAAAATCCTAATTGATATGAATTTTCTAAAACAGTAGAGCAGGTGTTGGCCGAAGAAGGACTCTTTGGCCAATTGTTGGCCGAACAGTACTTTTTGGCCAACGGTTGGCCGAAAAGTCCTTTTTGGCCAACGGTTGGCCGAAAAGTCCCTCTTCGGCCATCAGGAGGCCAAAAAGTCCCTCTTCGGCCATCAGGAGGCCGAAAAGTCCCTCTTCGGCCATCAGGAGGCCGAAAAGTCCCTTTTCGGCCGACAGGAGGCCGACGGGGTGGTACTTTTTATTTTTCTCCATTAGGGTGTATAGTTTTCGAATTTGCTATAAAAATCATCATAGTTTCAAAAAAAAGCATTTGAAAAAAGTTGAACAAGTATTTGAATTTTTTTAATCAAATACTTTGGATAATGTCAAATTTTTATAAAAAATGTCGACCAGTACTTAAAAATGTTAATTGGTTTTTAATAAAAAATGTTAATTAAGCAATAAAAAATTTTAAAATGTATAGAAAAAATGTTGACTATACTTTTTTTAAACCTTTTGTATGAAAAATAGCAAACAATGATTTGAAATAATATTTTCAAAATGTGTATAGAAAAATATTGAGCATGCATTAAAAAAGTTTAATTTGCATTGGAAAAATATTAAACATGTATTACAAAAATGTTATTGACATACAAAAAATGTAGAATGAAAAAAAAGGAAAACCAATAAAAACAATGAAAGACACAAAGAAAAACCAAATGAAAAATAAAAAGAAAAAGAAAAAAACGAAGAAGAAAAAGGAAAACAAAACAGCAAATAAAAGGAAACAAAAAAAGACAGAAAACCGAATAAAACAAAAGAAAAAGAAAGAAAATAAAGAAACAGTGAGAACAAATAAAGAAACCACGAAAAGCCAATGAGAAAAGAAAGATAAAATAAAATCTGGAAAAACCACTGCAAAACCGCCTATTTTACCCTCAACTAGGTCACGCCGTTGTAGTTTACACGAAGTCGAAGTTGGTTTAGGGAAACGTTTGGGGCCGGGGCACCGGCCGAAGCTTCGGCCGGTCCAGTCCACGCGCGCACGCCGCGACCCAGTCGCGAGCAACCACGTGGCGCTGCGGATCTCGTGAATCTCGCCTCATTCCTGTCTCGCAGCTCTGCGGATCTCGCCCCCATCCTCATCTCCTGCAGCGCCGGCGCCCACATCTCGTCGTCGGCCATGGAAGGTCGAATCCCCCTCGCGTCCATGGATGTAGATCTCACCCCGCCATGCTTTTACAACCCGTTTCGCCATTGGATGTAGCCCGTTGACCAATCCCCATCCCCGGCGGTTGCAACTCCCACACGTCTCGTGCTTCTGCCTCGCCGCCGACGAGCCGGACGGCGATGGTCGACATCGGAGGCTTCTGCAGATTTTTGCTACAACTGGCATAGTTTTTTGCTACAACTGGCATATCATTTTGCTACAACTAGCGTCACGTTTTTCTACAACACACAGTCGGCGTCGCGGTTTTGCTACAACTAGCATCGTTTTTTGCTACAACCGGCATCACGTTTTGCTACATCAGGCGGAGCTGCGACCTCGCGATGATGACAATGACGATTTTTGTTGCAACCGTAGTAGATTTTTGCTACTTTCGCTGAAGTTTTTGCTACATCCATGCAAGGCGGAGTTGCGACCTTGCGAAAGAAGGCGACGGTGTTTGATTTTTGCTGCAACCGTAGTTTTTTTTTGCTACTACGGGTGAAGTTTTTTGCTACATCCATTCAAAACGGCGTTGATTGACTGACGGCCACCGTCGACATAATTTCCCGCAGCGAGCATCAATGGCGAGGGGCGGCGGCCGAGCTACAATCGTCGCCGTCAAGAGCTGCAACGCAGGTGGAGTTGTTGCATGGGAACTGGCGATGAAGACAGCCGGCGAGGGCGGGGACCGGCGATGAGGTTGGCCGGCGAGGACGGGGTCCGGCGGCGACGAGGAAGACCGGTGAGGGTGGGGACCGACGACCACCGGAGGGGACAGGAGGCGCGGCGCCGCGCTCCCCCGAACGGGATATGCGGATCCAACCAACTCCGCGAGGAAGAAGAGAGCTGGGGGCGATTTGTTATTTTTTCGCTTGGATCCAACGGCCGCGTGGCCTAAATCGAACGCCCGGGCTAGACCGGCCGAAACTTTCGGCCGGCGCACCGGCACCTATAAGCGCCCGTTGGTTTAGTATCTGGCGGAAGTAGCACTCGCATCAAGCGAAATAGAGTCGCCGCACGCTATAACCGAGACATAGGGGCTGTTTGGTTTGAGACTAAGTTTGCCTAAGGTTGCCACACCTAAGGTTAGGCAAGTTTGACCAGCTTGGGTGGGTGTTTGGTTCAAGCCACACCTTAGGCATCCACACTAGGGTCCCACATCACATACACTCAAAAAGTGTGGCAAGATTCCCTTAGGCTTGCCAACTTGTGGCTCTCATTTTGAAGAACTAACCTTAGGCAAGTGTGGCAACATTGTATGGCAAAGTGTGGCATGGTTAGGCCTAGAACCAAACAGCCCCTTAGTGTTTGCGTCCCTCTCGGGCTGTGCTCGCCCACCCGGGTCAGCTGGGCCATGCCTGATGCCCGCCGTGCTCGGTCGAGGGGAGGTGATGGTGGGCCACGGGTGACGCCGAGGCCCGCCGTCCCATTCTATTCAGTCATAGTTCAATCCCATTTTTTTCTCAAAAAAAAAAGTTCAATCACATTCCCATCCGTATGCATTAATGCATACGATTGGTTCCATGCGTCTGGCTATCAGTAATCAGACAATTTCGTTGCGGCATACCAAGGGTGACAAGGATGCTACAATATGTACAGATTTGCACGTTTGACTGGAGTGATCCAGGACTAATCGTTTGCAGTTAATTTTGTATGCCTTTGTCCCCGTCGAATCATCTTCTTAACCAACCAGTGCCATTCAACTCTCACTTATTATGTACTCCTACATCTTCAGAAACCGCGTGTTTGCAGGTGGCATGGGCAGGCAGTTTATCCTGCAGTAGTTAAATCGCGATACCATAGACAAGTGCGGCGCTCACCCGAGAAGTTGGACCAGATGGGAGGTGTCAAGCAAGCAAAGTCTATCATGTCCACGGTCATGTAGGGCTGACAGTTTTTAAATCATCACGCCACCCGCATCTAGTTGACTAACTGCTTCTGATGGGGAAAATGGTGCATTGTCAACGCCTTGGCTCGCAAAACCGCGCAAGTTCCTCCCTGACTTGTATCCCACTATGCAAGCTATAAGGACCAGATCGACACGAGTGTAGGGTACAGACTTCCCAATTAGCATCATGGTTTTCTGCGTAGTTGGATGCGTGTCGAGGTTCATCATCAAGAAAATAGGTGACTCATATGGGTTCTAAATTCATTCTTTCATGTTTCTGAATGATTTTCGTTTACATATTACGCTTCTTTTTCTCCTGATCAACAGTTGACAGTTCGATTTGCATAAATAGCTATCAGTTGTTTTACATCAATCTTTTGGCCAAACTGCAGGCACAAGGAGGATCCAAGGGAGGCCACAAAGGGCCATTGAAGAAGCTAATAAACCATTTGCAGACGAAAACGCATTTGAAAGCAATTCACTGAAAGGAGCAGTTCTGAGCTCACCTTTGATTGAGTTCAGCACAGTTCTTTCAGCAACAAACAATTTCAACGACAAGCTTGGCGCCGGTGGATTCGGTCCAGTTTACAAGGTAGAGCAATTCAAACTTTTTCATCTTGTTCCAGGGATATGATCGAGCTTTGATTTCGTTCTCGGCGATGTATTTAGATCGCCACTTGACCAACATGTTCGTTTCAGGGGAGACTACCAGATGGCCAAGAGATTGCTATCAAGAGGCTGTCGAACAGCTCGAGTCAGGGATCGGAAGAGTTCAAGAACGAGGTGACCGTTCTGTCCAAACTGCAGCACCGGAACTTGGTTAGGCTTTTTGGCTGCTGTGTTCATGGAGAAGAGAAGATGCTGGTGTATGAATACATGCCTAACAACAGCCTTGACTCGTTCATCTTTGGTAAGTTCAGTTTTGATTCTTGCGATCGTGCTGCATGAATCTGAACCTTTTATCAGCAAGTCTGTAACTGAACTTGTCTGCCTGATGACAAATTTATATCAGATGAAACCAAGAGATCGGTGTTGGGCTGGAAACTGCGGTACAATATTATTCAGGGGATCGGGAAAGGGTTACTGTATCTTCATCAGGATTCCACGCTGAGAATTATTCATCGGGACCTGAAAGCAAGCAATGTTCTGCTTGATGATGATTTCATCCCCAAGATATCTGACTTCGGCATGGCTAGAATTTTCGGCGAATACCAACGTCAAGCCCTTACTCACCGGATTGTTGGAACCTAGTGAGTCTCCTTTTCTCTTTTCTTCACCTAGTATAGATGAACATGGCTTCAGGCTAATGTGTTAAAATCTGTGGAAATGCAGTGGCTACATCGCCCCGGAGTACGCGATGGAGGGAAAATTCTCCGAGAAATCCGACGTCTTCAGTTTCGGCGTGTTGATCCTGGAGATTGTGTGTGGCCGTAGGAACAGCTCCCTCATTGATCACGAATGGTCAATGAACCTCGTCGGCCACGTAAGACGTCACTTTTTTCTCCAACTACCAGTTTTATGCTAAAACAACATACTAACAATCATGCATTTCATCATCCATGCTTGGGCTCCAAATTTCAGGCATGGACGCTGTGGCAGGAAGGCAGAGCCTCAGAGCTCATTGACGCGCTGATGGGCACCACGTTCTCTAAGGACGAGGTCTGCAGGTGCATCCAGGTGGGCCTTCTGTGCGTGCAGGAGCTGCCAGGCGACAGGCCGGCCATGCCTCTCGTGCTGAGGATGCTGAGTGGCGACGTCGAGCTTCCCGCTCCGAAGCGTGCCGCGTTCTTCGTCGGAAGATCTCCTGCAGACGACAAGGATACCGAATCAGGGAACCACTTGACATATACTGAATTGGAAGGCAGGTAGACAGATTTCGGAGTGCGCCCTTGGCTCAAGTTGCTGATGTTTGTGTATGTGGATTACTAGTACCAAAGATGGTGTTTCAGTGCTTTCCAAAATTTACTGCTAGCACTTTTGGTTTTGGTATGAATCTACTTGTAATTTGTGAGCAGCACGTATATTGGGGATGCTGGTTGTATTGTATACAGTTATGTAAATGATTGGATTTTTTTTGGATTTTCTTGTTGTATATTCTATTGTTCTGTTGGATAAACTATAATGTTTGGGAAAATGTTGGGCTGGTGTGAGCTGTGGTATTGGAATGTTAATAGGCATGAAAGGAAGGAATGAGGGAGCCTGCAAAGCAAGCACATGAGTGCTCACCTTGGTGGTACAATTTTATATGCACGGAATGAGCTGATTAAACGTCAAATGTGTGCCCAAATCATGCAATCATGTATGTAACCTATCTGAACTCAGGAACCAGAAATCCAACACATGAGAGATCCAATTGTAAAACAACAAAGTGAGATGGCGGACCGAGAAGGGAACGAGATGTGGAGCGATTTGTTCGCAGGTTCGGCTATTGGCCAATATCAACACAACATGGTTTATACAACAAAATCCTGATCCTCATGATGTATAGGCAGTTATCCGTGTCTAGTGCTCTGAAATCTGAATCATTGATCAATATATAAGCACAAAATATATTACAGATGTACATGTACACTAGTACATGATTAATAGGCTGAATAGGCCATACTCTGCTACGTATGATTATCATCCACCTCCATTTGTGTGTCTACTACTTACCGCTGATCCTTGTTAACCTTCGAACAGGTCCAAAACATGATTCTCTATGTCGTCAGGAGTGTACTTTACGTACTTGCTTGGATTTTTCCCCAGATAGCAGCCATACCTTCGTAAATGTGCGCGATAAGCGGGGAAAACATGCTGCAATATAACTAACCGTAAGTGTTGTCTAAGTTGAGGGTTGGGCACTTTCCATGTCGTTTGGACCCTGCTTATTTCTCCGAGTGCCGAATTGAAACTCTTAAAGCTTTTTTTCACCCAGTTGGTTTCGTATCTCATATGGTCGCTCAGCAAAGCTTGATCACTCAACTGAAACAGAGCTCCAGTCCATGATGCTCGAAGGTAAGCTGTCGCATACCGTTCCACCCGTACGACAAGCTGTTGGCGATGCCAATCGTCCCACATGGACATACTCAGATCAGAAGACCCTGAGCCTTTAAGCACATGCATTGCATTATTCATCAGGAAAATGTACCTCAGGCGCTCATCCTTGTAAGTTTCAGCTTTCTCCTCAACCTTCACCTGCAAACGTGCGAGCAGCATGAGCACATAGCGTTCCCAAGGACTCTTAGTTATCTCTTTGTCCTCCTCCTCCTCCACAACGAGTAATAATATAAGATCGATCGTGTCACTGTACTCATTAAGTTGTTCGACAAAACCCATGACATGTCGTGTCAATGGCAGGATATCTCCATCAAGCATTGTATTTTGGCATGGTTCAAGGTTGGAACATACATTCAGGAACTCCAGAAGGAGATTCGATGCGATTTCCCCAAGCTTACCGAGAAGCGTGCTGGCCTGCTCACAAATCACACCCTTGGCATCACCAGACAAGAGGCCACTTATACTCGGTTCAAGCTTTGTAAATTCTTCATGCATCTGTAGAAGTAGCGGAACTTTATGATACTGCTGGTCATTCACTTTGACACTGGCCATCATACTTCCAACTGCGAGCAATTGTCCAGTACATCGTGTGGTGGCTCTGGCAAAACAATCCTCCTCCACCTTACGATCACACCCGAAAATCTGAGCGCAAGCGTCGCGTTCTTCAGGGAGGACTATGCTGACAACGACTCTGAGTGCTTGGATCCACATTTTCTGATTCTTCTCATATAACTGCATGCTGCATGCACCGTTAGCAGTTGTTGCTGCTGGGTTGTTGTAGCTTTTTTGCTCAATCTGAACACTGAGCAAAGAAAGGAATTGCATTAACATGTGGTGGCGTGTTTCTCCGTAATCACGACATATGTTTGGTGCATGGCCAGCAAGGATCATAAGCTCAGCAATCTCCTTTAGATAGATTGAAGCTTCAGGGTCAATCAGATACATGTGTACTTTCTCCATGTACACAGGACCTCTGCTATATCCAGTACCATAACTTCGGCTCTCACCACTAGGACTTGTGGAAAATGAGGAGATGCTGAGATCTTCCAAGTTGGGGATTGATGAAAATGAGAAGGATCGCATAAAGGGGGCAATGCAGTCGTGCAGTGATTCTTGGAGACTGCTAGGGGGGTGTAAATATGTGCCCGAAGTAAGAACTTGGCGGAAGTCGTCCTCAAGGTGTACCATGGCAACCTGCAGGGAAACTAAGCGGTCAATTCGAGTACAACCTGCATAACACGTACATGACCAAATTTTGCTGAATTATTGTCTGACGATCTTCCATATTTTTTCTGAAATTTTGCTGAATTATTGTCCGATGATCTTCCATGGCGTAGTTTTATCGGCAGCAAGATATAACTGCGGTAGATTAGTTTCTAGAGAAACACTCAATTAGTGAGATTGTGGTATTGAAAAAAAATTAGATGTGTTAGCCAATTATCTGACCGATTATATGTCAAAGATGTCAATATGAACATGAATTCGTCATATGTTCAAGTCATAATATCTGCTAGTAGCACTGGAAGTATTTAAATCAATCCTATAGATTGAAGAACGCGTATGTTATAACGGGACGGAGAATTCTAATTATGGAGATTCTTCAGTGTGCAGGGGCTTCTTGTGCACCGGTTCTTGAAATCTTCAGATCCCGGTTGACATCTTTGAAAGCTCTTACAAAATCTGGAGAAAAATAAGACATATAGGAATAGATAATATTGTGATCTAACAAAATTACATTTTTGTCAAGCTATTTTTTATTTATATTTGAATCATTGTGACATCATAGTTTTATGCTGCGCTCATGTACTAATTTTTTTTCGAGATTTTCTTTCCCCATCCCACAACAACTTTTCAAGATTTATATGTTTGAGAGATGTCTCTCCATTACTGTAATTTTCTCATATAACACAGCCTTTGCTGAAACCAAGAATACTACTCCCAATTCTGAACTTTCTACGGTCAGAAGCTATACTCGATTTGCCAAATTGAGCGTCAGATATGAATGAATAATGATACTCCTACATGAATCTAATACCAGAACTCCAGAAGTGAGGCTGGACAGTGAGCCTTACCTGTAAGGCGATTTCGGCGCGGCGGGCATAGAGGCCGCCACCTGAGCGGAGGGAGATGAGGTCCTTGACCGCCGCCACAAGACCAGCCGAGTAGGAGACGACGCCGTGGTTGTCCTCGACGGCCGCGCCCCGAGATGCCCACCTCCTTACGGCCTCATCGGCGGCTTCCAGCCTCCGGAGGCCGAGGTCGGCAACGGAGTCGTCGGTTCCCGGCGGCTGCGACGCCATTTTGCCCGGTGCTTGCAGTGGCAGCGCTGCAGATCTCCGCCTCGAGACAAAGCAAGTCGCAAAGAAGCGCGTGCGCTAGTCAAAGTCAACGTCAACACGGCGAGATACGTGGGCGGACTTTTCAGGCTCGCAGCGATGGCCACTGGAACATTTTTCATTTCTGTGGATCACCAGACTGCTGATTTTTCATTTCTTCCTATATTCGACCAATGGTAGGCCGGTTTCCAAACTACTACCTCCGTCCTGGTTTATTGGTTCCATAGTAATCTGTGCCAAATTTTGACTGTAAATTTAACTAACAAAATGTTCATGCATGTCATAAAAAATTATATCATTGAAAACTATATTCAAATGTCAATCCAAAAATATAATTTTTGTTGACATGCACTGACATTTTATTAGTTAAATCTTTATCAAACTTTAGCATAAATTACAAAGGGGACTAATAAACCAGGACAGAGGTAGTACGTCCACCGAACACAGGAGTGCAAGGATGAATTGAACAAACAATGTCAACAGCAGCTCAGGCAGTGCCGGTATATTCAATATCTGCTTCAAGTTGCCACGGGGTTTGTGCGAAAATTTGAACATGTTAATCAGGAAATTTTGGTGCGGAAGCAAAGATGGACATCGTAAACCTAATTGGGTTTCGTGGAAAACTATGACACAACTGAAAAGCATGGGTGATTTTGGTTTCAAGGACTTTGAACTTTTTAACTTGGCTCTTCTAGCCAAGCAAGCACGGAGAAATCAAGACCCAGAATTCCTTAGTGCAAGAATCTTAAAAAGTGTATACTTTCCAACGGAAACTATTTTGACGGCTGAATTGGGTGTCCATCCAAGCCAGCTATGGAGAGCGCGGGATATATTAAAGCAAGGCTTGATCAGGCGCATTGGGAATGGGCAGACTACTCACATATAGACAGACAATTAGAATAGAGAAAAAGGGTTTCCCCTGCTTTGTATTACAAAGCAATCATCCGATACAACTAATGATAGGTGCTGGGGCGGAAGCAGCACAAGCACGCCCAAAAGAAAAGGAAAAAGAAAAAGGAAAAGAAACAAATGCCGATAACAACGGATCGACAAAAACGACAAAGCCTCGTTACTGCTGCGTCCACCGGAGATCGCCCACCAAGCTCCGAGACTCCGAAGCGCCGGTACCAATCAACACCTCCAAGAAGGAACGCGACGATGACGACGCTGCTACCAAGGGTTTCCCCCGGTACGCGGCGAGGAGGGAGGAAAGGGTAGCCCCGACGCCCTCCAGGAAGGTCTGGCGACACCCTCAAGCGCCACCGCGTCGGTGTCGGCCAACCCAACAGGGATTTCTCCCGATCCCAGCCTCTACCGCATGCACTTCGGAGCTCGCCACCAAACCACGGCATAATCCCAGCCATCTGGACGTCTGCGCTCATCTCCAAGCAATCCGCATCAGCTCCCCGTGCTTTTTGTCCAGAAGAAGAATACATGTTTGCAGCAGCACTGCTTGAGTGTCGTGTCACAGAGTACCTTCCATTGCTGCAGACGAGACCTTAGTTTCACAAGAATACATGCGGCATTTCTCCAAGTGCGGCCCTGAAAGCAGAATTCATTTCGTATTTTCCAAAGGCTCCATAAGGATGCAGCCACTACCAAGTTCAGCACATGCTTCTTTTTTACATTTTTGCCACAAAGCAAAACATTGTCAGATCAGCGCTGCTATAAACACGATAGATTGCAGCCGACGCATGCATGCACGATCACAGCGACAACAGTGAGGCTGCACACATGAGGCAATTGTTTTTTTTCTCGTAGATGATGCTATCGTTTGCAGGTCGTGCGCAAAGTGTCATGTGTGAAGCAGTTTCGTTGTCAGATCGTGTGTATCCCTGGACTTCAGTAAAACTTCCAGTCCTGATCTTTGGTACACTACAGATAGGGGGGACACCTGAGTACGTAGATGCTCAAAAAATCCCCTCTCCACGCAATTCCAGGACCAAGTTACATGAGGAAAATCCAGATTGAAAGCTTGCTTAGATTACAAGACGACGGAGATAGACCTCCTGTAGCACGGGCGCCCGGCCTTCTTTGCGGGCCTGGTCTCCTCCTTCCAGAGCTGGCAGAGGTCCTTGGCGATGCGCACGGCATCGGCGGAGGCACCGGAGAGGCCGCGGCGCGCGAAGCCGACGGAGTAGAGGCCAAACTGGCCCTTCCAGCCGTTGGGGAACTCCGTCTTTGGGTAGCCGTCCTTGCCGAAGAAGTCCGTTGCCCGGAGCCACTGTGGCACATTGCTTCTGTAGCCGGTGGCCAGGATGACAGCGTCCACATGGACGACGGTGCCATCGGAGAGCACGGCGTCGGAGTTGGTGAAGCGGGTGATGCCGGGGACGACGGTGATTTGGCCGCTCCTGATCCTGGCGAGCGCGCCGGTGTCGAGCACCGGGGCGCGGCCTTGCGTGTGCTTGAGCGTGAGCGGGCCGACAGCCGGGCGGTGGATGCCGAGCTTGTCGAGGTCGCCGAGGACGAGCCAGGCGAGGAAGATCATGATCTTGTCCACGATCCAGAGCGGGAGCCACGCCATGAGCAGCATGGCCAGCTCGAAAGTGGACTTGCCGAGCACCTCGCGCGGAATGACGTGCATGGCGTCGCGCACCACCATGAAAGGGTGGGCGCCGTGGTCGCAGAGGTCGAGGGAGACCTCCATGCCGGAGTTCCCGCAGCCGACGACGAGCACGCGCTTCCCGCTGTAGGGCTCGCCGGACTTGTAGTGGCTGACGTGGGTGACCTCGCCGCAGAAGCCGCCGAGGCCCGGGATGTCCGGGACGACGTTGACGGCGTTCTCGCCGGTGGCGACCACGAGCCAGCGGCCGATGTACTCCATCTGGGCGCCGCCCGCGCGGGTGGCTTGCGCGTGCCAGAGTCCGGAGGTGTTATCGTAGTGCGCGGAGAGCACGGTGGTGTTGAACTCCGGCTTAATGTCGAACCTGGCGGCGTAGCTCTCGAGGTAGTCGATGAACTGGCGGCGGGTGGGGTACTCCGGGTAGCTCTCCGGGAAGGGCATGCGAGGGAGCTCGCAGAAGTGCTTGGGGATGTGGAGCTTGACGCGGTCGTAGGTGCGCTTCTGCCAGAGCGAGGCGATGCAGTCCTCGCGCTCCAGCATCAGGAATGGCATGCCCTCCTCGCCGAGGCTGGCCGCCACGGCGAGCCCGGAGGGACCGGCGCCGACGATGATTGGGCCGTCCACCGACACCCGACGAGGGGGACTGAGGCTTTGCATGCGAAGCACCATGCTGGCTGCTTCCTTGCTTCCTGGCTGGGTTGCCAAGTGATTTGATCACTAGAGTGAGCTTAATTTGCTGGGTTTGCTCAACCAGCTTGCTGAATGCTGCTGCTATGTTTTGCGGAGGATTTTAAATAGGACAAGGCTGAGTGGAAGTTTGGTGGAGAGATGCGATTCGCGACGGCGGGACCTCAAATTTAAAATGTTTCCAAAAGTACTAAATCTTAATGCATATAGCCCATGCAAAGCTGCAGCCAATTTACTAATACTAAAGTGGATCTGATAATTAGCGGCTAAGGCTTCTGTCTAACTTTATTCCAATTAAATGTGTCAAGAAAGCTTAACGATCTAAACGATCTTTCAAAAGTTTACAGAGGGAGTATTAGAGAAAAAGGACTAGGCGCCTAATGCATGGTAATGGCTTTTTTTCCATCTTCTAACCGAGTGTCAGACCTCCTTGTGCCTACACTGAAATTCCACTTGCTCTTACTTTTCTTATTATATGTACAAATTGAGCTTTCTGGCTTTCTGCAGCTCATGCATATCAATCAAAATACAAAAAGTGGAACAGAAAGAGAGATATCGCTGTAGACGCGTCATTGATTCGGTCCAATCTTTCATCGATGCAACATTAATCTTATAAAAGAATTGTTGATTAAAACTTTCGGTTATGCAAATGGTGCGAGCAACATAAAGATAGGGCAAAGACAACTGACAAGATGCTAGCGCCCAGATAAGCAAAACACGGGGTCCCTCCGTAACATGATAACTAAGACAACTAAGAGCTTTTTCATGTTTACAATCTGGTCCCTCCGATTACTATACAGATGAACCCAAATCCAGAATATGAACCATAAAAGAAAACACCTACTAAACCAATCACAGCAATACCGGCTACAGTACCTATCAGCCAAAGAGGAATTCTTCCAGTAGTATCGGCCATTTCCCCTACTTTCCTCCACATTTTATCAATTGGTCATGCTAGAGACAAAAACAGTCATGGGTAGTTATAAGGATGGTATCCTTCCAAATGGGATAAGAGAATTCTTATTAGTCTCTTTCTTTCTCTCAATTGAAGAAGTAATTGGAAAATAAAACAGCAAGTACAAAAAAGAGTAATAAACCCCAGTATAGACTGGTACGATTCAATTCAACATTTTGTTCATTCGGGTTTGATTGTGTCATAGTTCTATAGTTGGAATTTGGTTTATCGTTGGATGAACTGCATTGCTGATATTGATCCCAAGAAAAAAACAGTAGGTACAGCTAGTCCGTGAATAGCCAGCCATCGCACTGTAAAAATAGGATAGGTTCGATCTATGGTCATTGAGGGCCTCCTAAAAGGATCTACTAAATTCATCGAGTTGTTCTAAAGAATCAAAACGGTCGGTTATTAACGGAATTCCTTGTCGGCTTTCCGTGAAATACTCGTTTGGCCTAGGACTTCCAAACACGTCATAAGCTAAACCCGTCTCGACAAATAACCAACCCGCAATGAATAGGAAAGGTATAGTAATGCTATGAATAACCTAGTATCGAATCTGGTAATAATATCAGCAAAAGAACGTTCTCCGTGCTTCCGGACATGCTGAACTCCCAAAATTTTTGTACATTCAAAAAGGAATTGATTCCGTAAAAGATGGGATCGACCAAGAAATGAAAATTACCGATATTTCATCCTTGTGAGATTGTCAATTTTGTACCAAAGGTGTATTTTGAGTATACCGAATTAGTATAGCTATCCTTCCTATGGCACAGCAATCTGGTTTTGCCTGGTTCCGAAACATAATTACTTTTTTATTTTTTTTTTATTTTTTGTCTATAGGTGAGCTATATGTTATTCAAGGCATCAATAGAAAACCCCATTTTTGTAGGTTCTACTTACTTTTCATTGGCTTCGGAATAATAGAGTAATTCGGAATAGCAGCCAAAATCTTGGGAAAATCTAAGTTAATGATCAATAGGTTTGGATAAATAATTTAGGAAGGATATTCTCATACTGACACAATACAAGGACAAGTATATGTGAAAGGGCCAGACCTTAAGTTCCGATTGTTGATGTTTTATCCGGGTGTATTGTGGCGATTCTTTTGAGTACTATATCTAAAAATCCCCGTCGATTCCTCATTGGCACCTTTTCGAACACAACTGATGCATTCCAAAATAACTCTGATTCTAACATCTTTTCCCTTGGCCATGAACCTCCTTTTCTTTTTGGATTGACTTAACTTAATTATTCTACTTATTCTTTTATTCTTCTATTTTGAATCCGAAGAAGAAGAATAAAATTCATTAGAATAATTTTTTATTCTTAAATTAAGTAATAAAAATAGAGAAATAATTAAAGAATACAATCCTTGTCGAATTAGCAAAGATTTTGGTTCAAATCCTTTCATTTAATTAGCCAGCCCGCCTTTTCTATGCTCGATTTCGAGGCCTTATTTAGCTTGGGTACCCTTTAAATTGAATTTCTATTTTCAAAATGGGGTTTACCAAATTTTTAATGACTCTGAGGTTCAACCCAATCCATCTTTTCTTTCTTTTTCCTTCCGATACTAAAAAAAGATTGAAAAGGATCAAATTTTGTCATATCACGAAGAAATCTATCCCTTCCATAGCAATAACTAGAATTAAAAAAAAGGGAATGACAAAGCATCTGGGAATAAACGATTAATTTCTATCAATAAACCTGCTAAAGCACCAAACCATAGAGTACTTAGCACGGGTGCTACAGAGAGATATGTTTTTATATCCCGCATTGAAAATCCTCCTTCCTTGTTGGAATACATATATGATCATAAACTCTTGCCCAAGATTGTTATGCTATATATAAAATGAACCATATCGACGAAATTTTCCTATCCCTAAAAAAGAAAAAGATGACCCCTTCTTCCTATATATTACCAAGGAAAAGTAATCCTTCTTTTATAGGCGAAATTCTATTGGATTTTATATGTATATAATTCCTTAATTATATGAGACCAAAAAGAAGAAATGACACGAGGGTTCTATATATAGATAGAGAAAGAAAGAAGAAGAAAATAGAAAGAACAAGAAAATTATGATGTGGAAAAGAAGACAGGAATTGTGTACAATGGCATTGTACAACAATTTAATTTGGAAAAGGGATGTAGCGCAGCTTGGTAGCGCGTTTGTTTTGGGTACAAAATGTCACAGGTTCAAATCCTGTCATCCCTACCTATTACTTCTTTCTTCTTTATAGGCAGAGCGAGCGAGATCAATTAAAGTAAAGTGGGTATAACTTGAATTTGTGGAGACTATCGACGTGAGATACATTAGGAATAGAAAAAGATTTTCTTTTGAATGAATGAAAGCGCTCTTAGTTCAGTTCGGTAGAACGCGGGTCTCCAAAACCCGATGTCGAGGTTCAAATCCTACAGAGCGTGATTCCATCTATCTTATGTCGAAGCGAGTAAAATAACTTAACAAAATTGAATTGTAACTCCAATTTCAATTTGACCTCCTCTCTGGTGCGGAGGAGGTCAATCAAAAAATGACTCAATCAAAGATCCAACTGATCCCCACTTTGTATTGCAAATACGCAGATCACGAATAATCCCGCTAAAGTAATAGGAATTAGGCCTAAGACGATTCCAAATAGAAAACTTCAATCATTTCGATTTGTTCGGGGATAAAAAAGAGGTACGATCTATCCTATATAGTACTCTAAATTATCCACGAATCTCAATGACCAAGAAAAGAATTCCTAATTAGTCCGGAAAAGAGTCGTAGAATGCCGGGAATCCCAAAGAAAGATTTTTCTTTTCTGAATTATAATTATTCAGTCAATTCAAATAAGGCGTATCTTGTTCAAGCCAATAAATAGAGCTGGGGTTATAGTTAAAGCAGCCAGTAGAAAACCAAAATAACTAGTTAAAGTAAGCATGAAAGAGTTAAATTCCATTTATTTTTTTTTTACTACACTACATATGTTGGTAAAGCATTTACCTAAGTTATGGAAAATTCATAATTCATCAGTTATTTTAGATAATACTAAAAAACAAGATAGAGTAAGATCTGAAGTGTAAAAGAAAGTGGATTCATCGGATGATACATGAGTCCCTAATTCCGAATCAAGAGATTTGTTGTGGAATTTGTCAATTGAGTAAAGTAATAATATTAAGAACTAGATCATCTAACCCCATTGAATGAAAAAATGAAATTCGATTTTCAAGGAAATTTTTGAATAAGAGATAAATAAACAATTGAATTTGAAAAAAAAAACTTCTTTCTATTTTGGATAATTTCTTTTTCAATAGGACCCTCTTTTTGGAGTGAACGATCGAATATTCCCCTATTCCTTCTTATTTTAACTGATTGTATTCCATATGGAATAAGAGGAGAACAAAAGCATTCCACGACCTGCCAAGGGGCTGTTAAAAAAAAGAAAGCTCTTCCTTGAATTTACTTTATTTTTATTCGTTTTTCGAACTCCAACCAAAGTAGATTCAAGACAAGTCACTTCAATTATCCTTTTAAGTTCTATTCTATCTTCATCTTTCCCTATTTCATCTCGTAAAGTTCGCGCTCATGAGTTTGGTCAAGAAAGTTAGACCTAATCCAACAAACAATACAAGGATTAATTACGAATTATGAAAGGATAGATTTCACATATACTTGTCCTTGTATTGTGTCAGTATGAGAATATCCTTCCTAAATTATTTATCCAAACCTATTGATCATTAACTTAGATTTTCCCAAGATTTTGGCTGCTATTCCGAATTACTCTATTATTCCGAAGCCAATGAAAAGTAAGTAGAACCTACAAAAATGGGGTTTTCTATTGATGCCTTGAATAACATATAGCTTACCTATAGACAAAAAATAAAAATAAAATAAAAAAGTAATTATGTTTCGGAACCAGGCAAAACCAGATTGCTGTGCCATAGGAAGGATAGCTATACTAATTCGGTATACTCAAAATACACCTTTGGTACAAAATTGACAATCTCACAAGGATGAAATATCAGTAATTTTCTATTTACTAGTCGATCCCATCTTTTACGGAATCAATTCCTTTTTGAATGTACAAAATTTTGGGAGTTCAGCATGTCCGGAAGCACGGAGAACGTTCTTTTCTGATATTATTACCAGATTCGACATTGGGTTATTCATAGCATTACTATACCTTCCCTATTCATTGCGGGTTGGTTATTTGTCGACGGGTTTAGCTTATGACGTGTTTGGAAGTCCTAGGCCAAACGAGTATTTCACGGAAAGCCGACAAGGAATTCCGTTAATAACCGATCGTTTTGATTCTTTAGAACAACTCGATGAATTTAGTAGATCCTTTTAGGAGGCCCTCAATGACCATAGATCGAACCTATCCTATTTTTACAAAGGCGATGGCTGGCTATTCACGGACTAGTTGTACCTACTGTTTTTTCTTGGGATCAATATCAGCAATGCAGTTCATCCAAGATAAACCAAATTCCAACTATAGAACTATGACACAATCAAACCCGAATGAACAAAATGTTGAATTGAATCGTACCAGTCTATCTTGGGGTTTATTACTCATTTTTGTACTTGCTGTTTTATTTTCCAATTACTTCTTCAATTGAGAGAAAGAAAGAGACTAATAAGAATTCTCTTATCCCATTTGGAAGGATACCATCCTTATAACTACCCATGACTGTTTTTGTCTCTAGCATGACCAATTGATAAAATGTGGAGGAAAGTAGGGGAAATGGCCGATACTCTGGAAGAATTCCTCTTTGCTGATAGGTATCTGTAGCGGTATTGCTGTGATTGGTTTAGTAGGTGTTTTCTTTTATGGTTCATATTCTGGATTGGGTTCATCTCTATAGTAATCGGAGGGACCAGATTGTAAACATGAAAAAGTAGGAGCTTAGCGGGTCCTTACCCCCCTTTATCTGATTAGAGCGGAAAGGACCCACGGAATTTTTACTCTTATAACGCGAATTGATTCTATTCGATTCACTCTTATGAAGCAACAAGAAAAAGAGATCACTCGAGGATCCAATATCTTATTCCACGAAGGAAGTATCCTGAAAATCCTTGATTTAGTTTCGAGTAATAAACTAATAAAACCTTAATCAAAACTATTCAACTAGCCTAAAAAAAACCTTCAATGGAAGAGTTTACTTTTTTTTTTGCAAAATTTCTGTAAATTTGAAGTTGAACTTAACTAAACAAGCCAAGCAATTCTATTTGTTCACAATCACAAGAAATTTGTCCCCCGCCATATTTTCTTCCCCTCTGTTTGTCCACTACCTCGGCTAAACCTAAGCAAAAGAAAAAGAGGTCCAAGAGACAGACCCGAATAAAGAAGAAATAGTAATCTTTGACGAATTAGGAAGAAAAAGGATTCTTATTTTGATACAAGAAGAATCGGCACAAGAAAAAGGCTTTTCTTGTGCGAATAAACGATTAAGAAGACGCAATCCCTCCGAAAAGGAAGAAATTTTAATTTTATTGTTCTCGCCTTTGCCTTGGATTCTCTTCTTTTGCATGGGATATAAATAAGGAATTCTAGACATCTCATAAACAAAAAACAGTCTAAACAAAAAAAGGATTTCCAAAATAGATCATAGATAATTCTAGCAATTGCCAATAAATCGAGGCTTTTTACCAACTTGATGGTAAGAAATCGCGAGACCTAGAAATTCATTTCGTACAATTGAACCTTTTCAAATGTTTCTTTTTGAGAACCAAAAAAACTTGTGCCAAAATAACGGATGCGAAGAAGAACAAAAGGCCTTGGACACGTAATGGATCACGAAGCACGATTTCTGCGCCCCCCGACCAAAACCTCCCACATTAGGATTGCTTGTTAATGGTTGATCAAGCTTGATGGATTCCCCTCTCAAACAAGAAGTTCGGTCCGGAGGTATAATATCAATCACTTGGCGTCCATCGATGCATCAACTATGGATATTTCATACCCCCTTTTTCTTTACGTAGTATTTTTCTTACTATACCGCTGACGTAGCATTATAGATCGTATTATTACTCTTGCTACCAACAGGATAGATCTGTCCTCTTCCTTGGTTTCCCCTACATATATGGGATATTTTAAGAAATGAGCATCTTTCTTCGTAGCGAGGATCGGGGAAAGAATGGGAAAGACAATTTCACTATATTTCTTACCGAACAGGGCCTATCACAAGAATGTTTTTTTATCGGACGATAACTCGAAAAGCAAGATTTCCTCTCTTTTCTTTTAACTCGGGAAATACGATCGGCGGCGCTAATTGAATCCCTCGGGCAAAATAAGAACAGCACCTACATTCAACCCTCCCTTTTTCCATTAGCAAGAACTTGTTTCAATTGCATATCATAAGGAATTCAAGAACTGCTTCAAATCTGAGATCGGGAAGCACAGCTTGGGGAACTTCAATATCGACGGGCTTGCTAGCTAAATGGCAATTGGCACATACAATTAGTCCGATTGCTTCTCGTGGGTTTTCATAACCTGCTTTGCAAAAATGGGATATGCATTTGAAATAGATGTCCGAGTTATTACGTATATCATGATCGATCTGAAATCGATCGAGTTATCTGTTCCTTTACCCAAGAAAAAGTATTTCTATTTTCCATGTCCAATCGCAGATCCCGAATTTCTACAATAAATTAGATAGGTAGCTAAGCTAATCTAGTTCCCTATACACGAATCTGTTGTCATTCTCGCAAGCAGGTTATCTGCAATGATGAATACCTTAAAGTAGGTATAAATAGAAAGAATTTTGCTAAAATGGAAAAGGGCTTTCTTTCTAAAAAAAGATGCTTGCTAATTTGATTAATATTAATATCGGGAGATCGAATGAATTTATGCTTCACTAATTGAATGATAAATGACTACAAGCGAAGGAGATAGACGGTTTAAACAAAAAAAGACCCAAAATTTGAAACATGTATCTAGAA
>CM038142.1:553057194-553059694 GCA_021437245.1 Aegilops speltoides
AGTCCCGATTGTTTCGATTTTTGAAATGGGATATTTACGGAATCCCCATGAATAGGATCAAACCTTATTCCATGCTATTTCCATAAGATTCTTCTTTCTTATTCTTAAGCAAGCCCTCGAGAGGGCTTAGTTGATCATGATTTCTGTTTTCTCTTTCTTTTCCTTTTGTTTGGTTCGAGAAAGATATCGTCCGATTCTCCTTCTATTGATTCTTTTCCGATCGAGATGTACGGATCCATGTGTCTACATACATAGATTCTGTTCATGGATTAACGAAAATGTGCAAGAGCTCTATTTGCCTCTGCCATTCTATGAGTCGCTTCCTTTTTGCGTATGGCACCCCCACTCCCTTTGGCAGCATCTACTAATTCGGAACTTAATTTGAAAGCCATATTTCGACCCGGACGCTTTTGGGATGCTTCTAATAACCAACGAATGGCAAGTGCTCTTCCTTGTTTAGATCCTATTTCAATCGGAACTTTCCGCGTCGATCCTTTTTTATTACGTCTTGTTTTTACTCCTATAATGGGAGTTACTCTACGTATTGCTTGACGAAACCAATAGTGGATTTGTTTCATCTTTTGTTGAATCTTTTCACGGCTCGATAGAGAATTTGATAAGCCAATGATTTTCTTCCGTCTTTCATAATACGGTTAACCACCATGTTAACTAATCGACACGAAAAATTGGATCGGATTTTGCGTTCTTTTTCTGCAGTACCTCGACGTGACATGAGCGTGAAAGAGGTTCAAGAATCCGTTTTCTTTTTATAAGGGCTAAAATCACTTATTTTTTTGGCTTTTGATCCCATATTGTAGGGTGGATCTCGAAGATAGGAAAGATCTCTCCAAGCCGTACATCGACTTTCATCGAATACGGCTTTCCACAGAATTCTATAGGGATCTATGAGATCGAGTATGGAATTCTGTTTACTCACTTTAAATTGAGTATCCGTTTCCCTCCTTTTCCGCTAGGATCGGAAATCCTGTATTTTCCATATCCATACGATCGAGTCCTTAGGTTTCGAAATAGTGTAATGGAAAAGAAGTGCTTGAATCATTGCTATTTGACTCGGACCTGTTCGAAAAAGTCGAGGTATTTGAATTGTTTGTTGACACGGACAAAGTAAGGGAAAACCTTTGAAAGAATTTCCATATTGACCTTGGACATATAAGAGTTCGAATCGAATCTCTTTAGAAAGAGGATCTTTTGTCTCATGGTAGCCTGCTCCAGATCCCCTTACGAAACTTTCGTTATTGGGTTAGCCATACACTTCACATGTTTCTAGCGATTCACATGGCATCATCAAATAATACAAGTCTTGGATAAGAATCTACAACGCACTAGAACGCCCTTGTTGGCGATTCTTTCTGCGGCAACATCTAGGGTTCCTCGAATAATGCGATATCTCACACGGGTAAATCCTTAACCCTTCCTCCTCTTACTAATACTACAGAATGTTCTTGTAAATTATGGCCAATACCGGTATATAGCGGTGATTTCAAATCCAGAGGTTAATCGTACTCGCAACTTTACGTAAGGCGAGTTGGGTTTTTGGGGTTGATAGTGGAAAAGTCGACGGATAAGTCACCCTTATCGTCCCTTTACGAGAACCGTACATGAGATTTTCACCTCATACGGCTCCTCGGTCAATTCTTTCGAAGGATCCTTTTCCTCGTTCGAGAGTCTCCGCCCTTCTTCCACTCCGTCCAAGACTAACTAAGACCAATTGAGTCACGTTTTCATGTTCTAATTGAACACTTTCCATTTATGATATGATTAAAGGAGAAGATTGTTCTTTTACCAAACATATGCAGATCAAATCACGTCTTATAATAAGAAGAAATCTTTCTCGGTATCAATCCCTTGCCCCTCATTCTTTGAGAATCGAAGGATCCTTTTCGAGTTTCCATTTCTTCATTTGGAATCTGGGCTCTTCTATCTTCGACTTATTTTTTTGGCTTTATTCTTTATTTATTTCATTTCGATTTTTCCCTCTTCCTCTATCCCTATCCTCTAGGTACAGCGTTTGCATCAATAGAGAACCTTTTCATCTGTATGAATCGATATTATTACATTCCAATTCCTTCCCGATACCTCCCAAGGAAAATCCGAATTGGATCCCAAATTGACGGGTTAGTGTGAGCTTATCCATGCGGTTATGCACCCTTCGAATAGGAATCCATTTTCTGAAAGATCCCGGCTTTCGTGCGTTGGTGGGTCTTCGAGATCCTTTCGATGACCTATGTTGTGTTGAAGGGATATCTATATGATCCGATCGATTGCATAAGACCAGCGGTAGCAATAGAACGGGAAAGTATCTGAAAAGACAGTTCTTTTCAATTTCGATTATCTATATATTAGTTCATTTCTATTTCTAGATATCTATTTCTATATATTAGTATTAGTTAGTAGTACTATTAGTTACCGATCCGGCTCTGTGAGTTCTTTCTTCCGTGATGAACTGTCGGCACCAGTCCTACATTTTTTCTCTCGTGGA